>JAEMWC010000043.1:215000-235000 GCA_016490735.1 Pachyseris speciosa | reverse complement strand
AAACCATCTTGTATTAAGCTAGAAAAATTGCTTAGCAAATTTGACATAAATGTCCGTAGAAAAGACAAAAAAGAGGTCCGCACCTGATCGTTTAGAGCAGTCAACAGGAATCACTGAGACAGTAATCACTCGGAATGCGACAGAGCTGAATAATAGAGCCATTTCCCACAAAATCTTTCCTTGGCTGACACAAAACACTTAAGTGCTTTGATAGTTTTACTGTTACTTCCCATGTCTTCCGAAGAACCTTCTTCAATTAATGATTCTCAGTGGCAAAACATCATCCAGATAACGAAGAAAGCGCTTGCCAAACCAAACGAGCATTTCTCTCACAGACCCTTCCACTATAAAATTTATCAAAGCCAGCCAGCCAGTCAACCCATTTCGCTGTTTTTAACATCCAAACGCTGATTCTTACCGGTTCAAGCAAATTCAGCCGACATGTTTATAGACGGCGAAACTTAATTGTTGTTTACAGGCTGCTTTAGACGAAGATGTCTTAAAGACGCGCTGGGTTTTGACTGTTTTGACAGCATTTTGTCAACTTAATGTCAGATTTTGAGACGTGCACATGCACATGCATTTGATCGGATTTTTTATTTTTACTCGTCCTTGAGTTTCCGCCTTTAATCCTTAATTTTACGAGGGCTCATTGCGATTACGTGTTTATAAGATAAGAGCAAAAGTTTCTTAACGCTATTGAGGAACCACGGTCGAAAAACAGTCAGCCAAGCCGACTGAAAAACACTCGTTCGCTTGCAAAGAAAACAATATAACAAAACAAACAAACAATTCAACTACTTCTTTGCGTCCAAAACGAGTACAGATGATTGTTATTTATATCCATTCGAGAGAAAAATACAAGTTTCATTCCTGAACAAAAGTAACAAGGATTAAACCAAATGTTAAGCTTCTAGTTATTTAATTTACCTCACTGTCCTGTGTTGTAGAGGTTTCTACCACTTGAAAATACGTAAGCTTCAGTAAAGTAAAAACAAGCATCCGCAAAAATAGCAAACGGTTTGTCCAAAGAAAGAGCTTCTTCCACAGAGTTTGAGCTACTCATTCCTCCCATTAATACCGGTGAACTGTTAAGTGACTTTTCTTGGTGAGATGCAAGATGCCGCGGTGAAGTGAAAACCCTTGAAGCGTTGAATTATACTGTTTTCAACCGCACAATCTTTGAAGCTTTTCCTGAGAAAAATATTTCGTCCTTCCTTTCATCACTTGAAAATTCACCTTCCGGAGTATCTTTTGACAAGTTCTTGATTTTTATGCTTTTTACGCGAAACACAAACTTCGATCGAGAAGATGAAGTTGTTTTGCTCAAAATAAAGAAACCAACTGAATGTGAAATTACGAGCCGCAGAAAGCGCGCGAAAAATTTTAAAGGCCTCGATTTGGTTTGGGTGTCCCACACCTTGCTTGAGCCTGCGATCCAATCGAAAGCAAGTAACTGGTCAGCGGTCAGCTTAAAAAAAAAACAGCTGACCTCGATGAGGTCTTAACTTGAGCCCGCGATATGGTCACGTTACACTGGTCAGCAGATACCTTGTTTTGACAGGTGTCAATTGGCTATAAGATGGATGTCCAGTATCAAAGACGTAAGCTGTAAAGTAGCTGGTCAGCTGGGCCAGGTGTCTGCCAGGTGGAGTATGGCCGCCATGTTGGATTATTATGATTATTATTAGGATATTATTAATTATTGGGCGACTCCGTCGTCGTCGTCGTCGTCGTGCGTACGCGCCCACGAGCAATACCGCTAGCCATTTTTACCACGAGAAAAGCAGTTGACGGGTTTCTATAGGTATGGTGCTCCGCTTGACGGCCCTTCGGGCCGTCGGAGCTCCCCTAATACGTGACATGATACTGTTGCGATACCTGCGCAGTTTAGATGCGCATAAACAATTAGTTCGAACGTCCTTAAAAGGCATGCTCCTTGTAGTTTGCTGACCGATTATGTGGTAAAAGCTTCACGCGATGTTCGGTTGCTACGAAAACGGGACGCATGCTCAGCCAGCATAGACCGTTCCGACCCATAGTAGAGGTCTCTTTTCTCCCGCACGCTGAATACAAGGAAAAGAGGCCTTTACTAACAGGGAATTGACAAAGACAATGTTCCACGCCTTTGTATCTTCGCACCTTGATTACTGTAACGCACTTCTTTTTGGTCTACTTAAATATCAGCTTGATCGTTTACAGAAAGCTCAGAATGCCGCGGTTAGAGTGGCTTTTCAGATTGTAAAATTTGATCATATGACACTTGCACTCATCGACCTACGTTGGCTTCCAGTAACGTTCAGAGTTCAGTTCAAATTGCTCCTCCTTCTTCACAAGTCACTACGCAACCAAAGTTCCCCCTACATTAAAAATATTTTGTCCCTGAAACCAGATACTAATTATGCTCTTCGCTCCTGTGCACAATATCTTCTGTTCGTCCCAAAAGTCAACTGCTCTTCGCTTAGGAATCGGGCCTTTGCCCATGCTGCACCTGTGTTAAGGAACTCGCTGCCACTAACTATAAGAACAAGAAGCAACCTCGCCATTTTCAAAAAGCAACTTAAAGCATTTAACTTACTGTAAAACTCTTTTGCTTTTTATTGTAACGTAATGTAAAGCGCTTCCGAATATTGTTTGTAGTTTTAGAGCTTTACAATTCCTTATCATTATCCTTATTATCATTATTACAGTCAACTTATGCAGAAATTGTAGGCTCCTTGTAGGGTACATAATGATTTCATTAATTATGTTCACACATGCACAAGTCATGCTTTTTTTCGTTTTAGTCCTCAGGAACAATATGTTTTCTTTTTTATGGGGCAAGGCTGAAAGCTTATTCGAAGGACGTTTCTCGACCTCAGCTCCACCATGATTGTCGTCAAAGTCGCTGTCATTAGGACACTTCGAATCCCTCTTTCTATTGCACGTGCCAGAAAAATAATCTATCTAAATTGCAACACTTTTAATAAGGATACTCCTAACACCACAACGGGAAAGAAAACCCATATTGAACTAGTATTCAGTTATTACTCTGTAATACTAGAAGTTATGTGGTTAAATGGCCTCACATGTGTCTTTAATTACCTTAAGAAAAAAATTAAGTTCCATCGACTTTAATATAGCACTTTGACTTCACTAAGTCAGGTGCAAGAAGTCAAGTGTGGTTTGTGCCGTATTCCCACTGGAAATATCGCGCGCCGTGGCAATTATTTCAGTTCCTCCGAAGTACACGCTGACCTCTATTTGTCTGTCCATACCTCTCCAAGTATCAGGGGACTTAACAACAATTCTTCCGATCCTTTTCACTCCAGGCTGTGTAATCAGTAGAGCATCAGCGTTGTTAGAGGTGTAGAATGAATACGTAATTTGTTTTTCGTCTGGATACAGTGGTTTGTACATGCTTTCGATCCGTTGTCCAAGTTTAACAACGTCGTTTTCCTTCACGAAGCAGTTGAACACATCGCTGCACATTTCTTTGCCGTTAGCCACGAACTTGTTTTCTTCTGGGTGGACGCCCTTTATGAAGTCCCTACAACAGTCGGCGCCATAAGTTTTCCTGAGAACCCTCTGAGTGATTTTGGTGGGTCTCTTGCCAAACATAACAGCACCCTGTACAATGGTTATGCTTGCATCACGAGGGACAATCACTCGGCACCTCCTAAAATATAAGGATTAGATACATTATACTCAGAATATAAGTCCCTTATTATTTAAGGGATAAATTCTCCCTAAATCCAGGTTTTCACCTTTGTTCATCCTGCTTTAATGGACAATTCTAACACCTTAAGGTGTTACCTTGACGTGCGTGTAAGTTTAATTGTCAAACTGCTTAATTACGTTTGAAAGCGACTGACAATTGTAGTCCACTTGGTAGTAGAAAAACAAAACAAAATTAAAGACTATGTTATATGTTTTTCCAACAATAATTACCCGCACATAGATTTCCCTTTATTGAAACAGTTATTCCTAAACTTGTTGGATTATTGCATGACTAAGCCTCGTGATGGAGTCATTAACAATAACTCAAGGTCACAGAATGCGATTGGTTGACTCTGATACACAAGCGCTCACTTTGAAAATTCTTTCTTGATCTCCTCTTGCAGTATAGGTGAATCTGCAAAACCCCCGACCAAGAGCATAACCTTAACTTTTGAAAGCTGAAGGTTATTAAGAAGAACTCTCAAATGATCTTTCATGACTTCCAAAACGGGCTCAAACAGCTTCACCATCACTCTTGCATTCAGACAGAGATATTCATCGTTGAGTATTCTAACTACGCCCTTGGCATACGTCTTGTGTTCGGCACTACGAAAATCGTTGACAAAAGAAATAAACCTGCGTGGCAGGCGAATTCGTGTTTCTTTGCTCTGAAGGGCTCGTGTACCTCGCTTCTTTGTCTCGAAGTCGTTCATTAACCTCAACCAATCAGCGGGGAACTGAGCGCGGTAGTCATAGAGCTTCTGATCATCAAAAACGGCCTCCAATAAACCTCGAAACTAGTAATTCACTTAAATGCCACCATAAGGACCACCGGTTACTTTGTAGATTTCTTTAATTGTACCGTCATCCTGTTTTTCATGTACTGTCACGTCCAGGGTACATCCTGAAACAGGATATGGATCAGACGACGGAAAAGAACTTATCTACACTTCTTATGACAAACAAAGGGGAATGAACAACTTAAGTGAAGAAGAAAAAGGAAATAACTAACACGCATCAATTTAAGTTATATTCTAAAATAACATTTAAAATATTCCCTTTTCCTTGACCGTTTGGCTTGACCAATAGGCATTAAAACAGACCCTTTATCATGGTCATAACAGCCAGGCCGCAAATGAATCCAGAATCAGTATAAAAAGGATCGTCTGCCTATGCAATTATTACATATATGCAAAGACATTGTTTTACTAAACCTTTTTTGTAGGAATTGTCCTCGGACCTACCTCCAATGTCTACAACCATGTACTGTGATTCAGGTACAGGCAATTGTCCTTCTACTGAGACTTCTTTCTTATCTGAAGTAGATTCGGCCAGTTTCCTCTCTGTGCAAAAAAAAACAGCAGCAGCTTCTGGTTCTAAGGCTATCAGTAACTGCTCTGGGTTGTCGCGTGACCCAATACCAGTCTGTCAAATGCAAATAGCAGAACGAGTATAGTCAACAACAAAAAATGGAGAGGCCCTTAAGGTAGGAGGGTGGGGCACCGCCCGAGTTAAAGAGTAAATGATGGAAGGGTGGAGGAGGTGACAACGTAATCTCATATACCTTAAACCTTCTACTGTGTGGTGTTTCAGGTAGTTAAATATCATGATACGGTGTTATGCTCTACTCCACTCCGCTCAAACAGGTACAATATGCGGAAAGAGAGCTGTTTTCTGTACGTGGGATTAAAGGCTCTACCACACTCAGAATCACTTTATCATTATGACGTAAGCGTATGACATTTGCGATAGCTTCAAGGGCTATTCAAGTAGTTTTTCTCCAGGTTTGTTTCAGATAGATAACACGCCCTGTTCTAGAACTACCACACCAGGGTCGTGTTATGAGTGGAATGCCAAACGGCAATAAAGTGGGTTTTTTGTTTTTGTTTGTTTGTTTGTTTGTTTTTTTTTTCATACCTCGTAAGCTGCTTCTCTCATGAATTGCTTGGCTCTTGGCGTCCATATTTCAGGCACAGTAAGCACCCACTGGATGTCGCTCTTTTGATAACTTTCATCTCCAGTCTGCTGTTGAATCATCTGCACCGCTTCGTCCTTCAGAGTGGGCGAAAACTGTCTTTGCTTCCAGACATCTGCCATTGGCCGCCTGTATCTTAGTCTTGAAGTTCAGATTCTAATATGATTTTCATGGAACATGATTAAAACAATAATGAGTTCCTACAGCACGACTTTGAATTCTAGTTACCTTTCAAATTTTTCATAGGTACGGCGAGAAATCGTATTTTCTTGTGTGGTTATTTATTATGAAAATATATCACTACTTTTAATCTTGAACAATAAAGTATTTTTAGGTCTCAAAATGGAAATAGGACACGAGTTATCACCTGTGACTGGAAGCAATGCCCGCATTTTCTTTAGCGCAGGCATTTATCGAGTTCGTCACACCCTCACCCTCATCCTAACCTAACCCTTTTAACATTTTCGTCTCTGTAATTACGAGTTCGACGATGAGTACTATGATATAGTTGTTCCTATCGTTTGTTTTGTATATTTTGTCCCTTAGTGTTCCCCTTTTCTGAAAGAGTGGTGATTTGCATCAACCCTTACCTCGTCATTATGTAAACACATCTTGAAATTCTGGAAAAACCAGTATTCCTTTTCTTCATAAACACTCCTAAGATTGGAGTACTTCTCCTCTGCCATGTATCCAAATTAGTCAAATGACAAGTCAGGTTTTAACAACAGGGAGGTCGGTGTTTTACTTGTACAATGGCCGTCTTGATCCCTCCAATCTCTTTTCATGAAAATCGAGTCTTTACCCTTTTCCTTGTTGAATGAAAAAGCAAAACCGCTATAAGTTGTTCCAAAGTCGATAGCCACAGTTGCAAGGTAAGATTTCCCAACATGAAGAAGGGCGTCGCTGGAATCTGTTAGAGAAAAGAAAAGTATTGCCAGCCTTAATTTTACAGACACTCTGAATTAAAAAAAAAAAATCAGTTGCAAAAAGCAGCCATAAACCAAAACCAAACTAACAATCGAAAACAAGATACGTAATTTAAGGTCACCATTGAAGGAGACGTCTTATAGCCCTTTCTTTTTATGCGTTACAAATTCGTTTTTATCGATCCGTTTGTTTATTTAGTTTTTTGGTTGGTCGGTTCTTTCAAATTCAACCTGAAAAATATATTTTAACCGGCTGTAATAGGGCGTATGCATGTTATATCATCACCTCCATCTTGGTGTACCGTGAACAAAAGATTTCTCATTAGCTTCTTTTGTTAATGTCCACCAACATGGCCGCCAACCATTGTCATTCGAATCCCTGGAGACTGGTTGCATACCTTATATTCATAAGCATTTTTACTATTATCTGCATATTGTATTCTAGCATTTAGTTTGTAGTGGTGAATTATGTTAATTTCTGTTTTTATTCACATCATTATTATCATTATCATTATCTTTTATTTCATAAGTTCTTTATTGTCATTGAAAATCCCCACCAGGGGAATGTCAATAAAATTATTCTCATTGTTATCAAGTTGCTATAGCTATTTTTTTCTATTTGCTTGTCTTCAACCGTTGCTGGGTAATAAGCAAAGCTGATCGTCGTTGGTTGCCGGTAATTCCAGACCAGAATATTTTTTCCTAGTATAATTACGTGTGGTAGTATTGAGTAAATCGTACTTTTTGTTCACTTACCACGCTAGAAATTTACCCCACTTGTATTACTTAAGTGTGGCGTGATATCGGCTCAGATTCCAACGCTTTGCTCAACTTGTCTATTTTAAAATTTGGTTTCGTCTCTTCGAGTGTATATCTTCCTCATTTTGATCTAAAACGAGGACACGTAAGTGTCTTGCGCCTGAGAAGTCACTGGCACAATACATTTCAAGACGGCAAAACGGTAACATGGTTTATTCAATGCCTATACACTTGGATCTGATTACTCAGGTTTTGCGAGGACACAAACTTTCGGCTGCAGCTGCTGAGCTAACTAGCTTGCAGAGTCAGAGCTCACAGGATCATATTGAGCGACGTGATCTATCGTAGTCCTGCTCGGGTATGTCAATTATTAATTATTGTGCTTTTACGCCATACATATATGCAAAGATGGTACCGATTTCATCGCCAAATTTTTAAACATAAGCTAATAAGGCTAACATTCAACTTCCTCGACGCCTGTTATACAAACGCGATTTTATCAACTGACCTAGAGATACGTAAAGTTATTACCTTTCAGAGACAAAGCCATGTTCGCCCAATTCTCCTTTCCAAGCTGTTTGCGGATTTGAAGAACAGCGACTCGATGAGTCGAAAGTGAAACTTTGTGGGATTTCTAAGTCAGGGAAATTTCCCGGAAACGGGCTGACCAATGACGTGTTGAAAGCTCGGCTAAACTGAGTAAACATGCTACAAGGAACGCTTAAAATTATATTAAAAAATATAAATAAAAAACGGTGCTATTTTCATCGCCAAGTTTTTTGTTTTAGTTTTTAGTTTTGGACCAAGACCAAGACCAAGACCAAGCCCAAGTATGACAGCCATTCAGACCAAATATTCCATCGTCAGAGAGCGTGACAACTTCCGCTTTTCCATGAAAGTGAAAGCGTTAACCCAGGGCGGAAGTCACTTTTCCGGGAATAACTTTCCGTGAATTCGTTTGACTGGAGACGCTATTTTGATTGCCAAAATGGCGGGACGTAGTTTTTTGTCCCCTAGCTCAAGAACTGCAAGTCGAAGGGGATCTTTTGACACTAGCAGAACAGGATCCCTGGCAGATAACGAAGAATTTCTACAACTTTTAACTAAGCTCCCGGGAGAATTGACACGACTGCAGGCTGAAAATAGGAAACTGAAGAAGGAGGCAAATGCATCGCCTTCAAGGTATAATAATCAAAGGGAAAGTATAGCTATTTGTTTTATGTATCTGTAGATTTTTTTTTGTGTGATTTTTTTAGTTTATCCGCAAAAGGGGCTATTCGTGTGCTGTTGTGATATTTCTGGGGATTTTGCAGGTCATGAAAACATGTATGAATGAATTTCTGTGTCACTTAGTGTGTTAATTCAACCAGAGAGCCACAGTATTGGATTGTAAATACATGGTGTATGCCAAGTAGGATATAAAGAGGCACCCGACTGTTGATTCCTTCTTGATTCTTCCCAAAACTGTCTCAGAATTTCTAAGGTTAGATTGTAACGAAATTATATAATGTACCTACTCAACGTTCTTTATAGAACTGAACTGAAACGGATTTTACTGTTTACTGATTTTACTGTTTACTGTTGCGTTGCATTAGGGCGAGGGAGGTAAGGAGTAGGGGGGAGGGGTGGTAGGATGATAAAACTGAGGAAAATGCATGCGATTATTTTCAGAACGCCAATAGCAAGAGCTTGTTTTAAATTCGACTGAGGAACAAGATTCTTTCCCCGATGACCTTTTACGGCTAAAGAGTCCGAGCAGCCTCTGTTAGCTTAAACAAATATACCTGCAGTGGTCACAAAGCAATCTAGAAACGTGGATTCGATAAGATTAGTAATAAGCTTACTGAAAGGTTTACTTACGTGTTCTTGTTAGGTGCCCGCGCAATTGCGAACAATTCTTCTCATTAGGGAGTAGTTTGGTTGAGAAACCACGCTTTGAGCGCTATTCTACACCAATGGGCATTGCAAATCCGAGCTCAATTACCTTACCCAACAACTGTAAAATGTGACAACTGTCAAGTACCTTTTTTTCCCTTTGTTTTCCCAGTATCGATTCACCTAGTAAAAGTTATGAGAAATGGCTGGAATCGCGATGGCAAATGGAGAAGGAACAACTTATTCGTCAACAAGAAGACAAGTATTGTTTTCATGATAATTAACGGCTTGATTGTTTGTTTGTTTCTTTTGTTTTGTTCTTTTTTGCTTTGGTATTACAAATTAACTTGTTTACATGGCCAGATAAGCATGAACCGGCATAAATATTAATAGCCACCTGTGTCCGCGGGTTAGCTCGTAGGATGCTGGGGCTAGCATCCAATCCAGTCTAAATTTTAGCGATATAAATGTATTTATGTCTAGTCAAAGAAACAGCAAATTAGACCTTGGAATTGAAAGCCTCAGCTGAGTTTCTGCGAATAGTCTGGCACACGCACACCAACTTCACCCTACACGACTCGTGTGAGCACACCTGCAGTGGTGACAAAGTAACTAAGTCATTACTGCCTAGTTGGAGAATGACGATATCACGGGCAAAAAGAATGGAGAGCGAATTCTACACCCAACTCCATGCCAACGTATTAGCACAATCGAAGAAATGTGAAAGTTCTAAGATCAAAATCGTCGGTATGGTTCTGAACGAACTGCTTTAAGCGCTTAATAAAGGAATGCAAGAGAATCAACCCACGAGGGTTGGAATTAGGCGTGACCCAACTACTGGTCAAAAAAATCCCAGCTGAGGTAAAACGGTACAAAAGAACCGACAGAAGAAAGACAAAAACGATTACAGTTGCCTGAAAACTTCTTCTACAGTAAAGGTAGTCTGTGTTTGGATGTTAACACGATGGAAACGATCTTGCCTATAACCTAGTTATTCGATCTGGTCTCATTTGATTTGCTTTTGTTCTGTAGTTGACAACGCTTTTAGCCCCATGCAGCGGCGTGCCTGAATACAAGGCGGGCCTAGAGATAAAAATTACATTATGCTCATGCCCATAATGGCCATTATATCCAGTCAAAGAAACAGCAAATAAGAAAAAAAAAGTTTTAGCAAAGGTATTTTTAAGCAATATACCACAAGTTTCTATGGTTTATAGGCTGATAAAAAACGCAAGATGTTGTAAGAACACTCGAAGAATTCGTAAATCCCGAGCCAGCATCCCAAGTGGTTTATCAGCCTATAAACCATAGAAACATGTGGTATATTGCTTTTATATACTACTACTACTACTACTACTACTACTACTACTACTACTACTACTACTACTACTACTACTACTAATAATAATAATAATAATAAAACTAAAAATACTTCATTAAGTATTCTCAAGGCTGAAGTATCCTAAACATCTTGTTAATTCTACTATCAAAAGTTTCGTTGACTCGAAGGTTTGCGATCAGCAGCAACCTTTATCACCATCTCAGGAGACAGATGACACGATTCGAGTGGTTTTACCATTCAAAGACCAAATCTCAGCAAATAGTGTGAGGAAACAACTTAATAATTTGGGCCTAAAAATACATACCACCATCCAGCCTGTGTTTGTGAGCCGGAAAATTGAACAAGAACTTAATGTTAAAGAAACAAAACCACCAATTGTAAATCAGCAGTGTGTTCTTTATGGTTTTCAATGTGACCTGTGCGATGCGGGTTATGTAGGTTACACACGCGTACATTTACATAATCGTGTAAAAGGACACAAACAACAATCCTCCGCCATTGCCAAACACTACAAGAACATGCACGGAACAATGCCTCAGGACCTGCTAAAGCGTTTCCAAGTGCTTAAGAAATGCAAAACTAAATTTGACTGCTTAGTGTACGAAATGCTTTTTATAAGAGCTTTAAAGCCAAATCTCAACGTGCAATCAGACTCAATTTGTGCGAAAGTATTTTTATAATCTTCGCACCCTCTTATCAGTTATGCTGTAATTTGCATGATCTCGTTTATATTTTCCTTGATAATGGAGTCATGACTACTCCGAAAGGTCGGATTTTATCGTTCGTTTTTACAGTTTTATGTTTTAAGAAACCTCTTTTGATACGAATAATAATAATAATAATAATAATAATAATAATAATAATAATAAAAGTGAGTGAAATAAGAAATACAACATGAGTGAAATAAGAAATACAACATGATAGAAATGCATGAAATCCCAAATGGAAACTCGAAAACAATCCGAGTTCCAGATGGGATTTCAACCCACGACCCTCCGCGATCTAGACGGACGCTCTAACCACTGAGCTACTGGAGACTCTATGGTGAGCGAGGGTGAAATGCGGGCTTTGACTGGAACCGCATCACGCGGTGACACAGCCAAATAATGACTAGTACACTCATAACTGCATCACGCAGTCACATTAAAGCATATCAAAGATGCAACCATCCAAGACCTCCAAAGTGAGTGAAATAAGAAATACAACATGATAGAAATGCATGAAACCCCAAATGGAAACTCGAAAAAAATCCGAGTTCCAGATGGGATTTGAACCCACGACCCTCCGCGATCTAGACGGACGCTCAGTAACTACTAAGCTACTGGAGACTCTATGGTGAGCAAGGGTGAAGGGTGAAATTAAATAATAATATTTCATATTTATATTGCGCATTTTCTATAAAATAATCAAATGCGCATTACAGACATTACAATAAATTTAAAATAAATTTAAAATAAAACCTACTTACAATTACTATGGAATCAAAAAACGAAAACTACACTATAAACAATTAGAAAAGTAATTTGCTAAAAAAAACTGTAAAAATGTAAATATAAAATAGATGTACTAACAAAATGCCTTGATGAATAAAAATGTTTTAAGTTTCTGTTTAACATCACTTATGGTGCAAGCAAATCTAATGTCTATGGGAAGACTATTCCAAAGCCGTGGCGCCGCCACCATGAAGGATCGATCCCCCGTGGTAACTTTTGTAAAACGCCATATACTAATATACTAATTCAGAAGACGCGCAAAATTTCCATGAGTTTACTGGAACAATAAACCATTACTAATTAACCAATAAGAGCACGCGATTTGATTTGGTTATTATAAAATTTAATATAATGTATTTGTAGCATATGCATTTTTTGCAGAGGAAAAATATAGCACTGGAAAAAGGGTAGTGCAAGTGGAGTGGCCTACAAACCTACTTATTGATCTTTTGCTATGAAATAATCAGGATTTTACAGTTGAGGACCTATTACGAGCAGCAGATGCAGAACAAATCAGAAGTCTTACAGAAAAACAATAGTAAGCTGCAACGCGATTTATCTGAAAGGTAATACAAGGTAAACTCAGTAACCTGGTGACACGAATTGTGCATCAACAATTTTAAAGATCTTCCTTGCATTTAGTTTTATTTCTTTCCATCATGATGACGATCGTCATCATCTTGGGTTTGTCATCATGCAGTTAGAAATGACGCCAACAAAAAGGGTCACACGACGGAAAAAGTGAACATTTTGTCGAATTTCTATTTACAAGAATGATGCTACAAATCACTTCACTTCACTTATTTATTGATGTGACCTCGTTCAAATGAATGATATTATATACATCTCGGTCAGCGGATTCATAGAGAAACGTAAATAACAATAACTTGCGGAACTTAGCGTCGTCCGCAATTTCCACAACAGTATGTGGTAGATTATTCCAATCTCTAATTGTGCGTGGCACAAAACTGAATTTGAATATGTTAGTGCGAGCGTAAATTGTGGAGTAATATCTACTGTGCATATGTCTTGTCTTTCTGGCCGGCTTTGATAATTCATCAAGGGGTAGGATAGCGTTGTTATCTAAACCCTTTTTGAGAAGACAGGGTCTGTCTACCTCCCTCCTGATCTTAAGTGACCTCCAACCTAGATCCTTTAAAAGCGTAGTGACACTGCCAAGTTCATAATTCTGGTAATCAGATGTTACGAAGCGCGCAGCACGCCTCTGTATCTTTTCGATCTCGTTTGATAGGTTATCCATAGCGAAATCAGCGACAAAAGGCAAATGGTCATGCTTTTAATAGTAACACAGCTATATATTTGAAAAAAGAATACAAATAAAACGAGATATTTTACTTTCACTGCACGGCAAAGTTTGAGTTTGTCTGCTTAGCAAAACAGATATATCCTCTGACAGGGAAGACGAAAACGCAAAACTGAAGAAAAAAGTAATGGAATACGAGCAGCAACTGCAGCTAGATCAAGTCGGTTCAGCTTCGAAGCACCAACATATGTACAAACAGCAGATGTTAAAGGCTAAGCAGGCGCTTGAAGAGAAACGCAGGGAGCTAGAGAGCTTCAAAGAAAGGTACTTCACCCATGTTTGTGTATAAGAGTACTGCTGGGGATTCAGTTGAGCTTGTTTAGGACAAGAATAACCTTAAATACCTACCCTATGTAGGACAACGTTATCTAGTCCTGAAAATGATCTAATGTTGACTGATAACTTGCTAAATAAATACAGATAAACGTTTCCGATTTCAGTTTAGGATATTTAAATACTCGACAACAGTCTTGCAGCCATACCCTGTCTAGGACAGCTCCAGACCCTGATTAAGACAGACTCGCTTGAAATTATGCACCCTGTTGAGGGCAGAGGGGACAAAAATCATACCCTATTCATCCGAACGTCCCTGTAGAGGGAGTACCCCCTCCCTGTGGGTTTCTCGGGGAGTAGCTTGCGTAGCAATCGTTTTCGTGGGGGTTTCTGGCAAAGAAAGACCAGCAGAGGAATGTTCGATGTTTTGGCCGCGGGAAAAATGGGCCGCACTCCCCACCCTTGTCATTTGGTTTGCTCTCGCCTTATTTTTCGCGCGGCCAAAACATCGAATCTCTTTGCTCGGTCTTTCTTTGATCGGAAAACCCTACGGACAGGCTACTTGAGAGTGGACCATCTTATTGGTTACTTTTCAAATCATATTATCATGCTCTCCTTTAATTCGACCGCCACAAACTCAGATGTTGCTGTCATAGACTATAAATAGTCCTTAGTACAAAAAAAATGGTTTTGCTGCGTGGCACTCGATTTAAATGATGCTAAATGAAAGTTTTCTTTTGTTTTTTTGCGAGTTCCGAGAAACTGAATGTTCACAGTCAGACGTTTCGGGAATGGCCCCCTCATCAGTGTTATAGTTGGTAACAACAAACGCTCGTGCTAACTGTAGATATGTCGCGTGAACGCTGTTCAAAAATAAACAATGAAGCGAATAAAACAAGAATGCGCGCGCACGGTGCGCGGAAATGTGGCGTAAAAAGGAAAAGAGACTGAATAAATAATGTTGCCTCATGGAATTTTCAGAATTTAAACTCGATGTTAACTTCATGAGGTGCCAAGGTCTTGTGGCGGATTATCAGTCACATTTGATCCCTATTTAGAAATCAGGAAAGTGGTACAATGTGTTGACCATAGACAGTGTATACGGAGAACGGATTATCCATTCGTTGCTCTCCGTAGGTCATGCTACCCCTGCCGTTAGGTCTGTGATAGTCTGTGATAATGATACACGACTCAATGATTTATTTGAAGGCACGCTGCTTTCTCAGAAAGAAGAGTGAGGTCGGACCAAAGAAGAACCGAGAACACTCTGAGCCGAAACAGACAATCTGAGCTGGAGAGTGAATACGTCACTGATTTCAAGGATGGTGCTCGTGTTGATGCAATTGACATCATGACAGCAAGAGTATGTCGCAAGCAGCGAGAAAGAAGAATATCATCAGAAGACTATCTAAAATGTTGCAGATTTGCTTGCTTTATCTTTGAAGTATGCGCATACTTTAATAACTCTTATTCAGTTAACTCTTATTCGGGGTAGATGTATGGGTAGATTTTGTCCCACGACTACTTTCCTATCACGGTAGGGCCTCTTTTCCAGGGAATTCAGCAAATAAATTGACATAAATACCAAGTTGGGCTAATTTGTTTCTTTGTCTTTTTGTTTGTTTGTTTTGTTGTTGTTATTGTTGTTTATCTCAAGGATATGTTTTTTTTCCATGTTCACTCCCTTTTTAAGAGAATGTGGGTCTAAATAAAGGAGCTAAAGAGGGACTGCTATGTAGAGATATGTGTCTTGAGGAATGATTAGAATTCAATACCACAATTTTGTTAAGCACTTGTAAATTAGACACCAAGGCACACGTTTTGAAAGGCACACGCTATTTCACGGGAGCATGGGCCGAGCCAAAATCCTGATATCCTCCTCCTGTTATCAGAAGAAAACAAGTCATGGAGGATTGTGGATGGCATTCGTTATCTCCCGGTGTACATGTAGCTTCAGTTAATTTTTCACTTTCAGTCTCTATAGATATTTCTTATATGGTTTATTTGGCTTTAATCGTGATGTCCAACGACAGAATAGAAAAGAACGCCAGGGGTGTGTATGTTACGGTGGATGAGTGTATACGTGATGTGCACAGTGCACACCGTGATTCATCGGGAATAAGCCCAACGCAACCATGGAAGCCTGTTTTTCTTGATTATGGTTTCATGAATACGTGAAGAAACTTGACCTTGAGAACCTATCGTAAAGCAAAGTTATGGCATTGTCTCCTAAAAATTGTACCTTTTGTTTCCAGACTGCCTATGAGATTGCTGCAAATATGAAAGAGTCTTTCTCTGTTTTTACGTCCACTGTGTTGGAAACGTTAGCTGCTACAGCTCCGACAATTGGACAGGACTATAAATCGTTTCAGAAAGAGGTATAAATTAGTGAGAAGCACTTTGTTGTTTCTTTAGTCATGGGCGATAGTGTAGCTTTGTAATCAATGTGGATGTAATCATTGATTTTTCGCACTAAAATACTTGGTCCCCCCCCCCCCCCCCCCCCCACTCCCCCCAAAAAGTCACTAAAATGCTTAGTCACTGCTCATTATACAGAATTTTTAATTTTTATTTTTATTAATTTTAACGTTTTAACGGGGTACTAAGGCTAACCCTAACGTATATTAAGTGGTTTAACAGAGGTTAATAGTTCACATGGCTGCCTTTGACTCACAGGTGACTTCTCATCAGTCTCTATTCGGCTGTATATCAGTAGGGCGGAATTTGAAATATATTTTTTAATTTCGTGTTGAAGTCTGCATTTTCTCGTAAAAAAAATGTTTTTATTCTACCACAAATATCCTGGCATAATTTACAAAAAGCGTAGTAAAGTAATCAATCTGGTAATCCATGATTGTTTCTACATGTATATTGAGAGGCTGATTGATCTTTTTTTTTTAGTTCTCTAATCGACGATATCACCAACACAAGGATTCTGTGTTAGCAACTCAAGATGCTTTAAGTGAGGTGTTAATTCTGGTCAAAGAAGAAGCCAAAACGCACGATTTGAGTTTGCTTGTTCAAGTAAGTACTGTAGTGTAAAGTAAACATCTAGAAAACATCTAGTAAACATCTAGGTCCTGTGAAAAGACAGAAATTTGACAAAGTGGGGAGGAGGACAGGAGCACCTTGAAAAAAGTGTAGGGAATGATCGCTCTCCTTTGGTGGGTGTACTTATTTTGGCCTGACAAGTCTCAGATCTCAAACAAGGTAACACACAATCTAACTTCCAATATCCTTACAGAGCATCCACCTATCGGGAATCGGGAGATCTCCTAAGCGTCAATGCACGTGAAACCGTCGTTGGACTTGGACTAGTCGATGAACACCATATATCTTCCTCACTTTCATTGGTAGCGATAATTATTATTCGGTTATTATCTGTGTATTTTATATGTAACATTGTTATATTAATATTACAATATTTCTGGAATTAACCCAAGCACCAGGATCCCCTGCCTGTTAATTAGGGGCTATGAGGTGTAGGTCATTTAATTTAAGAACTGACAGGACTAGAAATGTTGTGGGCGTATTGGGCCAATTTTATCTAACAAAGTATACTATAATGTTGCAGGGTGTGAAAGACGCCATTGCTAACAAATGTCAACGATGCCATTATTCGTCATCAGGCCATCTTCTTCTCGAATATGACAGCTATCTGTTATATGAATTGAACGATTACATAAATTACTGCACGCGGTTTGCTTGGTGCGCCTTGACTCAAGTCCCTCCAATGAAGATCGACTACTCTACTGCTGTCTACAATTCTAGAAGTCATATAGTTGGTCAAGCGTTTATGAGCCCTTCTCATCGTGGAGTTTATCCAGACGGTCGAAAGATTAAGTGTTATTTATGGCCTGTCCTTCAAGATTGCGATGGTAAGGCAATAAAAAAAGGAGAAGTTGTTCTGAGCAGTTATCGCTATTAATATAGAGGAGACTTGCTGATCGTAGCTGATCAAAGATGAATTCACTCCACAATTAACTGTTAAACCCACGCATAGGTCTTAATAGCTCGCTAGTGAAGGGAGACGATAAAGAAGGAATCTTTGTGAAGTAAAGTAGTGTAAAAAATAATAATAATTAAAATCTCGTACAAACATTTTGTGAAATATAGGAACTTTTTTTATCTTGATGATTTTAAGCTAAACGGTCATTGCGTGCGTCTCTTTATTCTTCTGTTTAATATGATAAGACGTGTCTCCGCTAGCGTGAGGTAATGTCTAATAAATGAGCAGGAGTGTTTTAGGTCTTGATAAAACACGAATTGCGAATTTATTGAACGGCTTAAAAAGCTTTGCTGTACAGCTATCCATTCTTACACTAAAATTTAGATTTTGGGTTGTTTTGGCCTAGAAAATCGGATGTAAAATTTAGCCGTGTCTTTATCAGATATAAAGACACTCATAAAAAATTAATTTCTTTTGTATTTCGTTCGTGAATTATTAATGAGCTTCTTAAGGTATATGCACGTAAGTGGTTGCACCTGGTTCCAACACTTTCCAGCAAATAACGATATGTTTTAACGACTGAAGCGTCGCACACGCTCGGCAAAGTAATGGAACAAAACATCATGGATCGGAACGATTTTCCTTTGATTTATTTAAGTGATATGGAGTGGCAGTTATTGGTGAAAGAGGTCACATTATATCTAAATATCTGGTCTCAATGAATGTTTTCCATTTCCTAGTGTAGATAGGTATGATAACGAGTGCTGAGAGACATGCCAGAGCTGAAACTGCAGAAAATGAAGGGCCTCCATATGTGAGACTCGGTGTCCCGGTATATGGCTACTAGTAGTAATCGTAGATTAGAGAGTGCGTTGGAGTTTTGGTAGGTTTGGTGTTAACCCTAAAACAAAACCATATGGAAGGCCATGCGGTCCATGATGATCTTTGAACGCTAAAAGCACATTTACAGCATCTTGGAAAGCCTAAAAAATATCAACGCTTTAACTAACTCAATATGAAAACACGGTTTCTGAAAATAGTTTTAGCAGCAAAGAACAAATTATTGTAGAAATCGGTGATTGTTTGAGCTTTATCCAGACTTTAATCCCCAGAAACTCCTTCAGCTCCTCATTAGGACTTGTTCCGACCCAACCTGGTATGTTCCTTCGGATGGCATATTTGCCGGTTTGTTTCAGTGACCAAATGGCCGATCAACTGTTGTGTAGAAAAGTGTACAAAATATTTCTCAGACATTTGTTTATCCTGATATAACAAATTTCAGTCGAGGTCGTTTCTTGAGAGGTGGCAGATCATCCACTTCAATCGCCACTCCTCGCCACAAAGAACCCTTATTTCATCGTGTTCAACAAACACTCGATCAAACAGGTCTTGTTTTCGAAAGATTTGGTCGATTCAATTCTACTTTTACTTGATGAATTGTCCAATCATTGTAGTTGTGGTCGCCGCCATTTTTACTTTCGCCGTTTCCCGGCGGTAGGAGCTCATTTAAGAAATTTTACACATCACTTTCGTCTTCCTCGTGGGCGGCCGCAATTTTGAAAGCTATTGAGTTGGGGTAACCCTGAGAACTAGTTTCCAAGTACCCCGCCACCTTGCGCATGCTTGACGATGATATCATTCGTGTTGGGCCCGCAGATTGCAGGGGCAATGATTTCAAGATCGAACGGTTGTCCCCAAAAATATCAATTCAGTCTGGATTAGAGCTGCGTTCTGCGAACGCAACAAGCCATCGTGTCATTACATGTCCTTTCAGTGTCCAAACTAAAACTTATAATACAACGCCTACAAACTGAACGGGTACCCCATCCAAAGATAATACACTTGGCACTAGGCTAGTAATTTATAAACATTTAAGATTAGCCATATTTGAGTTTCTAAAAGCTAAAAGCATTTGTTTCATCATGCTGACATTAATGGCTCAAGTGTTGTTTTGGGTAAAGCCATCCATCCATCCATTTTTTTCTTTAATCGTTAATTCAAACAGCGGTCACGTGCAGGCTTGGGCTCTTAAAGACGACTTCCCCCTTTTCTATGACTCTCTTGTCCCAGTCGTAAAGTGTAGGCCAAACAATACATTTTATTTCCTTTTCTTCTTGGGAATCGACCCAACGACATGGCGTGCGTTCTTGAGAAGATGACGTTAACGCCTGGCATTCAGTGTGATAAGAAGGATTGAAAGACCCTGTTCTGTAGCCAATCTTTAGTGGTGGCACCTGTGTTACAATACGCCAAGAGAATTGGGTGCAATACCCAATGTAAGCTTTCAAATCATTTTTCATGCTCTTGTCGAATGCTGGAATGAATTCAACTTTCTTGCTATGCTGTTTCCATTTCTCTTTGACCTGTTTCCGTACAGTCTGTAGA
>JAEMWC010000043.1:180000-207500 GCA_016490735.1 Pachyseris speciosa | reverse complement strand
TCCATTATTATTGCCAAATCTTGAGTTTCTTAGACTTTATCACTCCGTAAACGTATTAAAAGTACCGATTTTCCTTGAATATGACTGTTTATTCTGTTGCAAAACCAAAACACGCTCTAGGACAACACCAAAAATAAGCAACTTTGTTTTGGAGTTTTGAAGAAAAAAAATCCCTCTTCAAGCTAAAAGTCTATATTGGCAGTAAACTTCGACTCAACTTGTTGCAAATTGTTCCAATTTGCCCGCTCAATTCCTTAGCCTGGCCTGGGTAGCGCTATTTGATTTCAGTTGATCCCCTGGTCTGACATGTTCGCATTTGTGACCCAAAGGAATTCTGGGATATACTTGGATAATTGCCGCGTGTTAGTCCGCCAAGTCCGCCAAGTGTCGAGCCACCCGGTCCTGCTGGCACCGATTGCATTATTTATAAGTCAAAACTCGCCAAAACTGCCATGCCAGGTTCCGGAATCTACTCACAGAATGACTAGGGACACAACTTCTTTTTGTGAATCACTATGACTCGATCGAAACCTTTCGGCGGCTAACTAGGTGTGAAATTGCTTCCCACCTCTGTCTTCTTTTGGAGGAATGCCTTATTCCGGCACCAACCCAGCTTTATGATGCCAGGCAGAGGGCTTCTGAGGTACAAAATGGCTCGAAAATCACACTTATAAATTAATACGACGGAGTTGTAGCTGAGTGATCGTTTAAAACTAAACTACAGCTAGCGTGACAAGCGTGACATGAAAGATAGAGCCTTCGATGTTGTGGACCAGAGAGATCTCCGTGGTAACCCCTTATATGGAAGAACTAGATCGATTTGACCTCAAACCCTCCAAAATTACAGGAAAACAGGTACAAAATGGCGGACAAAAACGAGTTAAGGTGGATCAAATGTGGACAACTTTGTGTCAAAAGTGACAAGAATTCACAAAGGATTAATGGACTATAATACAAACCCTAGTATTGAGCTGATGGGTAATCATGCGGCTTGTTTTGGGTAACACAGAAATACTTGGTAAAAACTCCACTTGGAGGAAGATTTTAGCATCTGAAAGTTAGGCGTAATCAAAACCAACTCACATAGGGGACATATACCGAGTTTGGCTAATGTAATAAGGCACATGTTTTTGCTAGAGACCTGTGGTTTTGAATATTATGTCATATATGTAGGGTCACTCCGTCGCTGTTCGCTTGTCTGTTATTGTTTTTGTGTTCTTTCTTTTTTTTTTTTTTAATTATGATTGCCCGTTACCTCAAAAATAAAACAGGCAAGCCTATAAGTTAAGCTTGCAATCGAACAACACCATTAGGTTGTCCTTTCTTCTTATCTTTCACTAGTCTGGCCTCAATGGCGTCGATTGCATCGACTCGCCTCCCGTCTCGAAATTCATCCTTGTACTCCCTCTCCAGGTCGGATTGTCTGTTGGTGCTCAATGTGTCTTCAGTGCTCCTTTGATTCGTGCTGAAACTTCTTTCCGCCATGGAAGCATTTCTAAACGCAGAAGTCGATGACAAAGAGTAAATGCTATTAAAAACAAGATAAATAATTCACAGAATAGTATTTTTTTATGCTTAAGCACATTATTCTTCCTATTGTTATTTGAATGCGTTGCGCAAATCTTGGGTTCGCTGCAAAAATTGGGACGTTTCTTAGAAACGGTCCCACAAAGACTTTAATTTGTTACGCGCTATTTAAATTACCATGCAGGAATCTGCCAATCAACCCAAAAAGAAAATAAGGACTAACAACACAGTTTCGGTGGATAATCAAGTTTCAATTTGGGCAAAAATATTGCCATACACTTTAAAGTAGTTAAAATATTTAAAAAAAATGCGATTAGTCATTTTTGAAAGTTGCAATTTAGCCTCATAAGCAGATTTTTTTGCAATTGTATTACTCAAGGTACTTGAGACGGCAGTTAGGCAAACATACCTTTCTCGTAGTTTTTGTATCTCTCTTTGTTTCTCCTCCAAGAGCTGTCTTGTTTTTGAAATATCATGGCCTTCACTTTCTTTTCTGTAAGATGTTTTGATCAAATTACAAAACAAAACATTAAAAGAAAGGCAAAATACCTTTATATGTTACTCTTGCAAAACGTACGTGAATGCCTTCACCTTTTCCTCAGGTTGGGAAGGAGGGTATCTCCTTTAATTTAGCGTACTTGGGACTGAAATAGTCGCTATACCATTCTCCCTGGCCGGAAATGATATGGAAACGGAAACGGAATCCCAATGAAGCATGCAACTCGCGTGGGAATTAATTTTGCATTCCTTGAAGTGATCGGGTGGTCCATTGGATAAAATATTACTTACATTTTGTGTGTTCAAAGAAAATAGAATGGCATTCATGGTTAATTTCAATTAGACGATATTTACATGCCGTAGGCTAATATTTAAAACAGCTTCATTTTCAATACCGCCGATTCAGAATAAGAGATATAGCCAATGAACATAAAAGAAAAACAAATAGGAACAGGAAAACTGAATTTAAAAGGAAACGTTGGGAAATTTAAAGTTGAAAGGGAATATTCTGTTGCAGCAAAATTATTTATTGCTATTTGTTATTGCTACTTTTGTTTGAATAATTTTTGCAACCTTGTTTAATTCGTCCTTCAGTTTCTTTCGTTCTTTTGTCTCCCTTCCCTTAGCGACCGACCCAGTATCGGTTGACATGGCGACCGACATATATGTTCGACTGACACTAGCTATAGCAAACTTGATCCAATAGCGACGCGCACTAATGACGTCACAAAATTGGAACCCTCCGGGTGACTCAGACAAACAAATTGCTTTTCTTTCAGAGCGTGAGTTGAAATTATGTCGTTCGCGAGCAGTTTTCGTCGCTCTTTAACCGTTCTGACCAAAGATGACAATGTTCCCCTCTCCAGATTTGGAAAAGAACCAGAAGACAACACTGTGGGGTAGTTAAAACGGTGGTTGAAGTGCAGGGGTTTGAAATTGAGTGGAAATTGCGCGATGAACTTGTGACCGACTGCATAAACAGTGGACATCACCGTACTCTTGATCCGAGTAATGAAGGAACCTCCTGAGTTGGGATAACTGCGGAAGAATGGCATTTTGCATGTCTCTATATGTTAACCTTACATAAATCAGCTGAATGAACGGGGAAAGGGGGAGGGGGGGGGGCTAATGTGACAAAATCTATTTTTAGTAATAGTGCGCATCGCTATTGCAATGCGTCTGCCCATTGCTTTGCCGCTATCTTTTTCAACAACACTACTGTCTATATAAAAAAAATTGGAATATGTCCAATTTCTTAAAATCGGAGACAGTAGTTAGACTTAATACCTCACTTGCGTGCGCTGAAGTTGCTGTTTAAGATCGTTATTTTCCTGCTCCATTTGCTCCAGTCTCGCTAGACGAGTTGTAATCTCTTCAATGAGATTTGCTGTTGGTGCAGTCGACAGTGTATAATTGCATCTGTCAGGAGGCTGTGCTCTTTGTTTGATTGAAAGAGCTCTTGTATCTGGTCGAACTGAATTTGAACCATGCATTATCCCGACAAACAAAATGGAAATGTTGGGTCAAATGTTTTGACAACGTTCAGAAATTTAAAACGCAAATTCTGAATTACATGGTTTCGGAGAAGAAGTACCGGAAGTTTCTATGGTCCATTTTTGTTTACAAACGATAAACAATACCGATAAACGACGTGTCATCTTATGACCCACTTATCCTTAAAATCATAATGCGTGGTACCCATCGTATCGTCAAAATAGAACATTAAGGTTATCTTAAACATTTTGGTTTCTCCAATGGACTAAGAATGGCGATTTGAGGACCTGAAATGTGAGCCCTTAAAAACATTCAGTGAAGGGAAATTTCCCTAATCAGTGCATGAGAGACCAAAGGTCGATTAACAAACGTATCCCTTTATTCTCGGAAAAGGACCATCATAATTAATCACAGATTTTGCTTCACACTCTCTTGTAGGTTTTAGCGCTGTAAATTAGTATATCACCATTCAAAACCAGTAATTTTTACCATTTTTGATACGTTTGCGTGAACGTCCATTCTATGAAGCGCCTTGCAAAAAGGCGGCTTCCGGTTTCATTTCTCCTAAATTCAGAGAACTTCCTTGAGATTGTTTATAGTTTTCCGAGAATAATCTGTTGGGGTTAAGCCCCTTTTTCGCCCCCCTTCACTAATTATGGAAATTTCCTTTCGCTTTCATATCACGAACTCAGTAACACCTGGATTGTTTCCTTTGCTGTTTCAATATTTGGACCTGTCTCTTTCTGTGAGAAAGAAGGCAGCAGATATGGCATGCAAAGGTAAGATTAAACCGAATCGTTTTCGTTTTATTTTGGCAAGGAACGTCTCAAGCTCGCTGCGTCTACTGCGTCTATTTAGCGCCTATCGATCAATGAGCATACAGAGTGATTTCTTTACGAGATTAGGTGAATAAATAACATCGCCGAGTGGTGGACGAAAGATTCCAGCCAGATTAAGAGAGGGTTGTCCTGAACTTGGGCGACAAACGGCGGCAACTATTGATGTTTAAGCCGAAATGACGGCTGTATTCTTGTGAGAATTTGATACAACCATGCTACTACGAGTATCGTTCACTAGCTGTCTAGTGATAAACTTCAAAGTCCGCAAGAGATCCACAACTGGTTTAAATTATTGATATAACGGCCTTTCGAAAATTAAATGGAAGTTCTAGATTAACTGATCGATATACTGATGATGTAAATTTATTAGATGTTTGAAATCAAACCAGCCGAAGGCAATGTCGTCCTCATCATCACTGTCATCATGCCCGGTAACCAATTTCATTGCTACGTACGACTCATTTCCTCCCACACACGTTTTTAACAGTTTGGCATCCCTCACTGTAGATCTTAAGGGTAGTAACATTTTACCTTTATGTTTGATTGCAATTAACAAAAAAAAAATATTTCGGTAAGAGAGAGGTTGGAGGATGTTCCGATTCTGCCCCTTGGGTCTTTCCACATAATTATGTGAGCAAAATAAATCAAACCTCATGACATGGCAATATTTTGATGTGATAAGTCAGTCTGCTACAGACTTGCTATATAACCACCAAGTTTAATTGTTGTAGCTTTAAAATTCTTGGCATTTTTGGAGGCGAACAGCTTCCGCCGCCGACCCGCAAGACTTCCTACCCAGGTCGCAGCCAACTACGACAACAAAGCCCTGACTGGAAGGCATTGAATTATCTGATTATCAAGTAAATGATTATTCCACACTTCCTCTACGATTCTTCAATGTTGTCATTATGTTGTCAGTCAAACAAATGCCTAAGCATGCTTCATGTTCACATTATTTACAGTTCCAGATGATTCTCTGTTTTATTCACCAAAGTCTTCATACCTTGCTGTAGTTGCAATCGATTTTGGGACAACCTACAGCGGGTTTGCTTTTTCGTTTAACTAAGACCAAGGAAAAGATGCCATATTCATGAACATGGATTGGGTGAATGAGCAAGGAAGTCAAACTAGCAAGACACCGACATGTTTACTGCTTAAACCAGATTTATCATTCGACTCTTTTGGATATGATGCAATCGAGAAATATGCTGGTTTTGAAGGAGATAGTGGAGAGGAGTACTTCTTCTTTAAGCACTTTAAAAATGCCCTGCACAATGATGAGGTATTGTTTGATTTCAAGAAGTATGGAAGATGCTTCGTGATCATGTGATCAGAATTTCGTACCTGGAATTCTGTGTGAACGTCATGATGATCAAAAAAAAAACAATGATATTTTATAAAAGGACGGAACACTAAAAGAAGGATCAAGATAATGTCTGATATATGTTATGTGGTTTTGCTTAAAATGATTGATAAATGACTTTAATCCTGGGTAATAATACTTATGATGAATACAGCAAAACCTTCGAATTTGATTGATTGCGGGAGGGATAGATGGATGGATGGATTGATTGCTTGACTGATTGATTGATTATTTGATTGATTGATTGCTTACTTATCATTGATCAATCAATGGCTCGACTGGCTCACTGACTGACTGACTAATTAGTCGGTCGATTGGTTGAATTTTATTTATTTATTATTATTACTTTTTTTTTTTTTTTTTTTTTTTTGCAGTCTTTGGACTTGGAAACGACGATCGAAGCAGCCAATGGCAAAAACGTCAAGGCTAAGACAGTGTTTGCTCGTTCAATCACGTTCCTTAAAGAAGAAGCTCTTAAGATAATTTGTCAGCGGACTGGAGATGACCATTACAATGCTGATGATATCCAGTGGGTGTTAACTGTCCCAGCAATATGGACTCCGAAGGCAAAGCAGTTTATGAGAGAAGCTGCTTATGAGGTAAGCCGGTAAGGCAGGCTATTCCGGAATCGTAAATATCATGACTATATCGTAATTCCACCCAAGCCCTATTTTTTCCTGTAACTTGCATTGGGATGAAAACAAAAACAATGAAATACAAACAGAAGCAAAAAGAATGGTCATAATGTAGTGTTATATAACAACGCTTGCAAACTCCATTTTTTCTAATCGAAACGGTTTACGGAAAGGATGCACTGGTCTCTGCAATAACTCGTTAGGAAACTAGTTCCGATTTTAGAGACATTTTTTGTAGACTCACAGGTTGATTATCATTAAAGTTCTTTTTAACAGAACCAAGGATCGCCACTTCAGCCCTAAGGTGTCCTTTTTCTTACATCATCGCATCTTATTTCAACAATTTGCTTCATAGGCTGGTCTGGCGTCATCAGAGAACCCTGAGCAGTTAATCATCGCTTTGGAACCGGAAGCAGCAGCTGTTTTCTGCCAGGAGAAGAATCTGAGCGATTTCTGTTCCGAGACTGGTACCAGATCTGTGGGTGGAATACTGTCTCAACCCAAAACTCATTACATGGTGGTTGACATTGGCGGTAACTGTTTGTAATTGTTTAATCTAAGTATATGCCTTGTGGAACTGAAAGAAATCACTACTAAAAATGACAAGCCGGTTTTAGAACTGCTGCGTGAATATCTTTTGCCAGATAGATAGAAAGAACGTGAAATATTTGACCAGTCATGAATTTTAGGAGAACTGCAGAAGATATATGTTGTGGTCTGAAATTTTCTTTAGTATGAAATTTCATACCGGTATGAAATTTATTTCCTTTGACTCTTTTGAATGATTTCGGTTAGGAGACAAAGGAAATAAATTTCTTACTGGCAGGAAATAATTTCATACCAAAGTAAATTTCATGTCACAACATATACAAATGTTTCCCTCAACTGCTTCTGAAGTTTAAGAGAGGTTTACGCAGCAAAATTTGTTTGGTTACTTCATTAAGTTTCAAATGAGGAATGATCCTCGCAGTTGTCAACGCTATTTATGCAATTGCGAAAAGAAGCCTGAAAAAAATTCAGGACTTCAACGGGGTTTGAACCCGTGACCTCGCGATTTCCGGTGCGATGCTCTAACCAACTGAGCTATGAAGCCACTGACGTTGGGAGCAGGTCAATTGTGGGTTCATATGTTCCCGTGAAAGAAATGAGTGTGAATGATATATGAAATGAATCATATATGAACTACGGAAATGAAATCAAATGAAGAATGATCCTCGCAGTTGTCAACGCAATTTATGCAATTGCGAAAAGAAGCCTGAAAAAAAATTCAGGACTTCAACGGGGTTTGAACCCGTGACCTCGCGATTACCGGTGCGATGCTCTAACCAACTGAGCTACGAAGCCACTGACGTTGGGAGCAGGTCAATTCTGGGTTCATATGTTCCTCCTGAATTTTTTTCAGTCTTCTTTTCGCAATTGCATAAATTGCGTTCACAACTGCGAGGATCATTCTTCATTTGATTTCATTTCCGCAGTTCATATATGATTCATTTCATATATCATTCACACTCATTTCTTTCACGGAAACATATGAACCCACAATTGACCTGCTCCCAACTTCAGTGGCTTCATAGCTCAGTTGGTTAGAGCATCGCACCGGTAATCGCGAGGTCACGGGTTCAAACCCCGTTGAAGTCCTGCATTTTTTTTTTTTCAGGCTTCTTTTCGCAATTGCATAAATTGCGTTCACAACTGCGAGGATCATTCTTCATTTGATTTCATTTCCGCAGTTCATATATGATTCATTTCATATATCATTCACACTCATTTCTTTCACGGGAACATATGAATCCACAATTGACCTGCTCCCAACGTCAGTGGCTTCATAGCGCAGTTGGTTAGAGCATCGCACCGGTAATCGCGAGGTCACGGGTTCAAACCCCGTTGAAGTCCTGAATTTTTTTTTTTTCAGGCTTCTTTTCGCAATTACATAAATTGCGTTCACAACTGCGAGGATCATTCTTCATTTGACTTCATTTCCGCAGTTCATATATGATTCATTTCATATATCATTCACACTTATTTCTTTCACGGGAACATATGAATCCACAATTGACCTGCTCCCAACGTCAGTGGCTTCATAGCTCAGTTGGTTAGAGCATCGCACCGGTAATCGCGAGGTCACGGGTTCAAACCCCGTTGAAGTCCTGCATTTTTTTTTTTCAAGCTTCTTTTCGCAATTGCATAAATTGCGTTGACAACTGCGAGGATCATTCTTCATTTGATTTCATTTCCGCAGTTCATATATGATTCATTTCATATATCATTCACACTCATTTCTTTCACGGGAACATATGAACCCACAATTGACCTGCTCCCAACGTCAGTGGCTTCATAGCTCAGTTGGTTAGAGCATCGCACCGGTAATCGCGAGGTCACGGGTTCAAACCCCGTTGAAGTCCTGCATTTTTTTTTTTCAGGCTTCTTTTCGCAATTGCATAAATTGCGTTCACAACTGCGAGGATCATTCTTCATTTGATTTCATTTCCGCAGCTCATATATGATTCATTTCATATATCATTCACACTCATTTCTTTCACGGGAACATTTGAACCCACAATTGACCTGCTCCCAACGTCAGTGGCTTCATAGCTCAGTTGGTTAGAGCATCGCACCGGTAATCGCGAGGTCACGGGTTCAAACTCCGTTGAAGTCCTGAATTTTTTTCAGGCTTCTTTTCGCAATTGCATAAATTGCGTTCACAACTGCGAGGATCATTCTTCATTTGATTTCATTTCCGCAGTTCATATATGATTCATTTCATATATCATTCACATTCATTAAGTTTGTTGGGTATTTTATGGTCATTGAAGACCGTAAATTATTTTTTAAACACAATTTCTGGTTTGAAAGAAAAGCGGTAATGATTACGTGCATTTGTTGAGGTTGGTGTTGCTCATGTTTTTTGCTCAGGGGGAACTCTTGATGTCACTGTTCATAAAATAAAAGACGATGGTACAATCAAAGAGATTCATAAGGTAACAGGGGGTCCTCACGGAGGGATAAAGGTGAACGAGCAGTTCGAATGCCTTCTGGAAGAGTTGATCGGAGAAAGAAAGATCAGAGCCTACAGAGAGCAGTACCCTACTGACTGGATTGCCTTGATGAACGAATTTGAAGGTAAAAAGGATCTTAGACACTGGCCTGATGACAAATATCAGATTACCACGAAGTTTTGTGTCCTTGGTAAATCAAAGCCACTCCCCTGCTATGGAACGCTATGGCAGTGGAGAGATAAAACTGAAGAACAATGAATATCTTTCACTAAGCTCGGGAATGATGAAGAAATTGTTCACTCCTGTCGTTGAACGCATCAAGAATCATTTGAAAACTCTAATGGGAAAGCCACAGCTGTCCAAAGTTGAAATCATGCTTCTTGTTGGCGGTTTTGCCGATTCAGCATTCCTTCAGGATGAAATAAAGAAAGCGTTTGCACAAAGTTGCAGAATTCTCATTCCCCACCACGCTAACATCGTGGTTGTCCAAGGGGCCGTGATATTTGGCAAGACGCCAGCTAAAATCACTGCAAGGGTAGTAAGCACTACCTATGGTGCAAATACCACGAGGGATTTCATCACGGGCGTTCACCGAGAAGAAAAAAAAATCTTTATAGACGGAGTCGAGAAGTGTGGTGACCTCTTCAGATGCTTTGTGAAAGAAGACGCGATTGTAAAACTTGGACAGAGAATCAGAAAAATGTACCATCCTTTGAGGCCAAAACAGGCATCGCTAAAATTTGGATTTTATATCACAAGCAATCCTAATAGCCAGTATGTTGACGAGCCAGAAGTAACGAAGATTGGAAGTGTGGTTGTTCGGTCTCCTGACACTTGGAGAGGAAAAGATAGAGAGATTGAAGTCTGATGTATTTTGGGGGAACCGAAATAACTGCCTCAGCATCAGGATGTCTCAAGTGGCAACAAAGCTCAAACCACCTTAGACTTTTTCCCTCGATCGTAAGAGTACTTTTTTTTCATGTACTGCGATAGAAATTATTAGAATGCTTAAGAACATACAAGTTATAATTTTCGTAAAAACAAAAAAACTGCAAAGTCTCCCTCCCTTAGTGACAATTTTGGATGTCAGGAGCTAAATATGTGTCACCAGAAATTCTAAAGTTTATGGACTTTACAACATTATTCAGGGTGTATGTGAGTGCGTGTGTTGGGTGGGGCTTGTTAAGACGTTGGTCAAGATCTTTGTAAGGGTATTTCTATTAGTGTGATTTCTTGGTTACTTGCAATTTCCTAATGAAAAGAGTGAGAAAACAGGGTAGAGTCCCAAACCCTTTTGACCAGGATTGTAGTCTGTCATCCATGCTATTTTTCTTTACCTATAATACCTGAGGGCCCTTTTCAAAAGTCGTGATACTGCCGTGTCGAACTCATTTTGTCGAATTCAATTCGACTTAAGCACGACCTTTGAAACCAAGTCATGCTACTGCCGTGTAGCCCGGCAACCCTTGCCGCGCTACACTGTACACGGCAGTAGCAAGGGACAGATAATTGAAAAGGAGTGAAAACTACATGCAATTTAAAACTTGTTTCCATTTTTCCAAGTGGATAAGCATCTTATTTTTGTTTAGAGCAATAGTCTTTTCGATTTCAATAACATGCTTAACATGGGTCATAAAAAAAAACATGATATTTGGTGTTAGCTTAATTCGTCTACAGGTAAAGATTGTTTGCTTAGCTAGAATCAGCAGGTGATTAATCAACTTAAAATCATCTCTTTTGTCAAAAATGCCTAGGGTTATTTGACATCTAGTTAGGTTTATCAAAGATACGCTGGCATTATTTGCCCATGCAGAGTAATTGTTCCAGAATTATTTTACGCAAACGCATTCGTAGAAAATATGCTCTGGGGATTCGCTCTCTAAACCGCAGAAAGTGCAGAGTGTTGACGGGACAAGCTTCATCTAGAATAGACTAGAATTGGTGAATAAAATTCTATGCAAAATTTTAAACTGAAAAGTTTTTGGTTTTGTGTCAATTGTTGCTAGGAAAGGGATTTTATATACATGTATGGTCTTCCAATCGTGGTTCTCGTCAGACAATTTTTTAGTAAATTTAACTTTGGCTGAAGGTTCCTTAGTCTTCATAACAATGAGGACTTGTTGCTGGATATCAACCAAGGAATCACCGTCCAAACTTACACAAATGTCGGCTGGATTTGGATTTTTATTTGTGACATGCAAGGAGGGAGAAAGAAACAAGTTCATTCCTGAAGCTTTCAGCAGTAGGCACCATTCAAGGGTAAGAGAGCGTACGATACCTATCCAAAGAAAATATTCAGACGGATTGATTCCCTTCTCACTAAAGATGTCGAAATCCAAGAAAGTGCCGGCTTGGGACAGCATGTCCCCAATTGTTTTAAGGCGGATGTAATAAACAGATTTCAATTGTTTTGAATACAAATAAATTGATTGTTCTATATTAGTTGCCGCAGCACTCCATTTATTTGTCCACTTCATTAAGGATGACAAGGAAATTAGACATTGTTTATAAAATGTTGGAATTGATCGGCAACTTTGGAAAAACAAAATTACATTGTAATAGACATTTGCCTCCCACGTTTTTTAAACAACAATCCAGGATGTCTTGCCACGCTCGGTTATTGTTATTGGCATATCGCTTCAAAAAACATTATTCGTTGCGCTTGAATTGCGGTCCCTAGATGAGTCATTCTCAAACCACCGTTTTCTATATCATTAATAATAGCCAAGTGCTTAATTTTGTCTTGTCCATTCCAAATGAAGTGATACATCACTTTATTAATTTCTTTAATGATTTCATCATTTGAGCTAATGTTAGTTAAGCGGTATAGGAACCTTGGGATGATAAAGGATTTTACCTGTATTTTTCCCATAATAGTAAAACTGCGTCTTTTCCATTGGGTTAAACGTTTTCTGGCCGATTCCAGTGTGGAGTCGAAATTGAGTTTGTTACGGAGTTTCAAATCGTATGTAAAGTAGATTTCTAAGATTCTGGGTGGTTCAGGGTTATTAGTGAGTTTAAGGATGTCATATAAATTAACCATTTTTTGTGGACGAAGCCAGAGTGCTTCAGTCTTTGATTTGTTTCTTTTAAGTCTGGCGCACTTACCAAATTGATCAAACAATCTTCATGAAGTTATTGGAAGATTCGAGATCTTTGAGAAATGTTGTCAAATCATCCGCAAAACCTGTCAACTTAATTTCCTTACCATTGTCAGGTATTCTTCGAATAGACTTGTTCTCACGAATACTTATTTATAATATCTCAATAACTGTTACGAAAAGATAAGCAGAAAGTGGATCCCCCTGTCTTACTCCACGTCCAAGATTGAAGAAATAAGAAGTGAAACCATTATTCATAACGCAACTTTTTGCACCCTTGTAGAAAGTTTTAATCCATTGAACAAACGTTGGTCCAAAATTGAACGCTTCCAGAACCGTAAAAAGAATTTTTTTTTCAAAGTCGATGGCGACAACCATCCCTTCAATTAGCTTTTGTTGTTGTTGCACAAAATCAAGCAGCTCTTTACCTTCCAGGCCAGACTCTTTAGCAAGTTGAATCAATTTCTCCTTTTTACAACGCTAAAATTCCGCGGCTCTTCCACTCGCTATCACTTTTTCCACGCCGCTACTTCTTTCCAAGTGCGATCCTTTCCTGGTTACAGCAGACAGCAAAACAGTTTGTGAATTCCTCTCCCGGGACAGGCCCCCAATGTTACGAGTTCGAATGCGGCTAGAGGAATGTAGTTTGAAGTCGAGCAGAATGCAGGGATGTAGGAACAGCAACAAGGAGATTTATTCCACAAGAATGTACTGATTACTGCTTACACAACTCACACTTTTACACAACTCACAGCTCTTCCAGGCTTGAGAGTTAAAACACGACCTCTGTCAAACAACTCACAGCTCTTCCAGGCTTGAGAGTTAAAACGTGAGCTCCGTCACAATTGAATAAACGCGGCCTCACGGCTTGTAAACACTACTCGATCAATCGATTACTCTAAAGGGCGGCACACACGGAGGGACTAGTCCCTGCGACTAGTCCCCGCGACTAGTCCCGGGGACCAAGTCCCTTCGTATGAACTACCCATTTTCATTAGAAAATCTAGACGCAGGGACCAAAATTTGGTCCCTGCGACTTGTCCCACGAATTCAAACACGGTTTGAATTCGTGGGACAAGTCGCAGGGACTTGCCCCCTCAAATTATGCTGTTCCCTGCGTGTGAACTGTTCGTGGGACTAGTCCCTGCGACCAGTCCCTTCGTGTAAACTCTTCAGGGGACTAGTTGCAGGGACTAGTCGCAGGGACTAGTTCCCTTGTGTGTGCCGACCTTAAATCTCTAGCTCGGTGGCTAATATACCTTTTACATAAAATTCTAGAACCTTCTAAATAGGCTAAAATTAGTAGCATTACAACATTGACGAAAACTGCTGATTCGTGCTGACGTAATGTAAAGATATGCCTAATTAATATTCGAAAATATTCTAGACTCGCAAGAATGTTCCAGACAGTCACGCAACGCCTAAAAGCATTTTTTATACACAGAAATCTGTTTTTGGATAATAGCGGTCGTCATTCTCAATCATCTATCGATAATCTCGACCATAGCGATCGGTGTTCTCAATCACCTATCGATAAACTCAGTCACAGCGATCGTTGTCTTGATGAGTAATCGTGAATTCGTACCGCTTTTGAATTGTATGGCCTCCTATAGGTATCGGTAGAAAATGTTGCATTTACATCAAGGTAGAAAATGTTGCATTACGGCAGTAAAATAATGTCAAGGCGGAAAATGTTGTATCACGGCAGTAAACTGATATCAAGGTGGAAAAACTCTCGGTCACGGTAGCAAACTGATATCGAGGTATAAAAATCGTTTCATGGCAGAAGTTGATATCAGGATAGAAAAACTCTCATCAACGCAGCAAATTGACATCAATAGAAAATGTTGCATCACGGTAGTAAATTGATATCAAGGTATGAAAAAGCCTCCACGACAGTATTTGGTATCAATTTAGAAAATACCGTTTCACGTTTCACGAAAATGTTACATCACGGCAGTAAATTGAAATCAAAATAGTAAGTGTACCAATCTCATAGATAACAAACAAATAATGCCAATTCTAAATATGATACACAGAGTATACAGGATATAACATCACGTCGATAAATAATTTTGGAACAAACGGCTCGCCATAGAGCGACATATATATTCGACTGACACCAGCTATAGCAAACGTGATCCGATGTGTCTGCCTATTGTCAAACCGCCATCTTTTGTTTGTCAACAACTCTAAAGTCTATATAAAAAACTTGGGGAAGGCTATTCTGCGAGTCTGCGAGCCGGAGCCTCGAACCTCTTTTTGCGAGCCCCAAAAGATTCCCGCCAAAAAAATCAAAAAAGGGCATAACGTCCTTATTTGGTATTTATTACTGGATATGTGTAACCTACCGACATGCCCTTCAAAAATTCTTGAGTATTCAGTCATGTTTTCATGGTGCCGGTGCCGACTTCTCAGTGACTTCTAAAACGCTGTGGGATGTTAAGCTTCATGACAGTAAAAATCAGGCTCTGCTTCCAAAAAGTCTACCAAACTATCCAAATTGTTTTCCATGAAGTGAAAAGACCCCCGTCACAGCCTTTTTTCAAAGAGCAGAAAATCTCCTCGCCCGGTTAGCTCAGTGGTAGAGCACCGGACTACTGTGCGGGAGGTCGCGGGTTCAAACTCCGGCCGGACCAACACTCAGGGTCTTTAAATAATTGAGGAGAAAGTGCTGCCTTTGTAATTACATATGCAAACGGTTAGACTTTCTAGTCTTCTCGGATAAGGACGATAAACCGTAGGTCCCGTCTCACAACACTTGTTCCTAATAATCTGTGGGACGTTAAAGAACCCACACACTGTTCGAAAAGAGTAGGGGACGTAGTTCCCGGTGGGGTGGTCTACCTTTCATCTGTCTTGACATTCATATGTGGGTTGGGTGGGTGGGTGAGATAAAAAATGGACTGATAGCGGCTGCCAGAGGCGCCTTTACAGGATGACGTCCGATCTCACCCTAGAGAAGAATTGTAAACCGCCATGAAACTATGTGATATGTGCGGTATATAAATCCATTACCATTACCATCCATCGCCTTTGTTTTGGAAGCCATCTTGAGCTGAAAACCTGGCCTTTTGAGGGGATAGACGCTAAAAGGCTGTACTGCGGACCCCGAATTTTTCGAACAATTATTGCTGACATTATTGCTGGCTATGACTGTATCACGAGCTCAATTTTGTTTGTCCTGTGTTTAACTACCAATCTCTTATATATTTGCTGACAAGCATATTCCTTATTATTTGTATTTATTGCATTGATTTCCTGCCTCAGGAAAAAATTTCTCTGACAAACATTGCTTAAATACTGTGCCAATTGATCGGCCCGATAGCGACGCCATCATCTTCATGACCGCAAGCTAGAAATTGTCCTGGTGCTTTATCTAAAAGAAGAAAAGGCTAAAGATGTAAGACAAACACACGAGAGGGAAAGAAAAAGCGGCTCGCAAAAGGAGGCTCGCGGCTCGAGGCTCCGGCTCACAGACTTGCAGATTAATTACACTCAAAAAACTTGAAATATGTCCAATTTCATAAAACCGGTAGACTTACCACACTTGCATGCGCTGAAGTTGCTGTTTAAGATCGTTCTTTTCCTGCTCCATTCGCTCCAGTCTCACTAGTCGAGTTGTGAGCAGCTCTTCGATGAGATTTGCTGTTGGTGCACTCGATAGTGTATCATTTGCTTTGCCAGGAGGTTGTGCTCTTTGTTGAATTAAAAGAGCCCTTGTATCTGGTCGAACTGAGTTTGAACTATACATTATCCCAACAAATAAGGTAGAAATGTTGGGTCACTATGTTTTGACAACGTTCAGAAATTTAAATTCAAATCAATGGATTACTTGGTTTTCAGAGAATTAGTACCGGAAGTTTCTAAGGTCTATTTCTGTTTACAAACAATAAGCAATTCCCAGAAACGGTGTGTCGCTCATAATGCGTGAGTCCATCGTATCTTCAAAATAGTATATTAGGGTTATCTAAAACATTTTGGTTGTTCCAGTGGATTAAGAATGGTGATGTAGACATTTATTTGAGGACCTTTAATGAGAGCTGCCGTCAAAAAACATTCAGTGAAGGGAAATTTCCCCTATCAATGAAGGTTTATTCTCGGAAATGGACCGTCATGACTACTCACAGCTTTTGTTTCATACTTTCTTAAAGGTTTTAACGCTGTAAATTAGTATATCCCCATTCAAAACCATATAATTTTACCTAATTTGCCAATTTTTTAAAATAAACTTACGTTTGCCTGAAAGTTCACAAGGATAGATGGCTTCCACTTTTATATTAATTTACCAAACTTCCAAAAGATTGTTTGCAGTTTTCCGGGAATAATCGGCTGGGGTTAAACCCCTATTTCCCCCCCCCCCCCCCGACCGTCAGTGATTAGGGAAATTTCCCTTCGCTTTCATCATCACGAATTCAGTTTCCATTCGTTGTTACACATATTCATTTAAATATCTGGACCTGACTCTTCTGTGAGAAACAAAGCAGCAGATATGGCAAGCAAAGGTAAGAGTAAATCCAATCGTTTTAGCTTTATTTCGCAAGGAACGTCTTACCCTGCGTCTGTTAGTGCCTATCGATCTATGAGCAAGCCGAGCGATTTCTGGAGGACGAAATTTAATCAATTGATAATGTCGAGTGATGGACGAAAGCACCAATTGCCTGAACTTCGGCGAGAAACGGCGACAAATTTTGATGTTAAAGCTGAATTTCTCCTGCATTCTTGTGACCATTCGGTACAATCATGCATGCAAGAATGTAAAGGCGCCGTTACACTGTTCGTATGCAACGTATGCAAGGTATCCTACACTTTCGTGCAACTTGTCTCGCAAAGGCGTTGCGAGACAAGTTGCACGAAACATTGCACAATGTCACAGCACCTTTAAATAAGGACTTACATACCACCGCGAGTATACTTCGCTAGCTGTACAGTGGTAAACAAAGACCACAAGAGATACACAATCAAATCGTAGCTTAAATTATTGATTTCTTTTACATTCATGTGTGACCTATCTGAAACTGCGTGTTCTATATCAATATTCAATTTTATCCTTGGTTCAATTTTTATTTTCTTTTTCTCTTGTTTATGGTAATATATGATAATGTATGATAATGAGTACAAACCAAAGGAAAATATAAATTGCACAACAGAGATAACGATGATATATTTATTAGATGTTTGTAATCAAACCAGCTGAAGACAACGTCGGCCTATTATTAACATGCCGCAATCCATTCCCTTACACAGTTTTAGCAGCCGCTTTCGCATCCCACACCGCGTAAGAACTTATTTCCTTTGTGTTTCATTGCAACCCAAAATACTCTTCACAAAAACAAAAAGGTCTCGATTTCCCATAGAGGTCATTTTTTGACGCTACTCATACCGGGGGGCCGGGGAAAAGAAGCTCCGATTTGTCGACCCCTCTGCACTTTGAACATGTGTGAAGAGATGCGCAACCTCTGGAGATCGAAAATCTAGAGAGATTTTTTTTAGCAGGACCAGAATTTTTATTATTTAAACGGAGATCCAATCAGACAATCGTTTATGTGGTCGTGACAACAAACGATTAAATAAAATAAGCCTTTTTTGTTTAGTTTCTGTCAACGTACCTGTGTTTGAAATTCAGAGATGCAGAAATAATTAGACGTCATTGAGAAACGACAAAGAGATTGAAACATTGAAATTCGTTTAATTTGGGAATGCGATTTGAGTCTACAGTGGAGCGAAGTCTGTAAAAGTTTTCAAATAGGTATTATCCTCGAGACTTCCGAATAATATCGAATACTTGGCATAAGTGCATGCTTGAGCAAAAGACACCAAGCTTTGTAACTTTTTAGAACATTTATCTGGCAGCATTTTGACGTAAAAAATCAACCGTCTTTAGACTTGGCTTTTAACGTTCAAGTTGAACTGACATCTCGTTAATATTCTCGAAATTCTAGAGTGAAACGCAATCCACTGCCCACCTCTTCTTCCTTCACAGGTCACAGCAGATGTTAACAAAACCCGGATTGGAAGGCGTTAGAGTAGCTAGTAAATATAATTACCCCATGCAACGATTCCGATGATTCTACATTACCGTGATATAATCATGGTATCAAACAAATGCTTAATCATGATTCATTTTCACTTTATTTACAGTTCCGGAAGACTCTCTGTTTTATTCATCAAAGTCTTCACATCTTGCTGTGGTTGCAATCGATTTTGGGACAACCTACAGCGGGTTTGCATTTTCGTTTAATAAAGACCAAGGAAAAGATGCCATATTTATGAACATGGATTGGGTGAATGAGCAAGGAAGTCAAACAAGCAAGACACCCACATGCCTACTGCTTAAACCAGATCTATCATTCGACTCTTTTGGATATGATGCAATCGATAAATACGCTGGTCTTCAAAGCGATGAAGGAGAGAAATACTTCTTTTTTAAGCACTTTAAAATGGCCCTGCACAGTGATGAGGTATTTTTTTAAGTTAAGGAACATGGAAGATGCTTCGTGATCTTACGAATTCCGTACCTGTGGATCAGTTTCAGTTCCATCTGCTTAAAGGGAGGACCGACCTTTTTGTTTTTGTTTTTGTTGTTGTTGTTTGTTTTTGTTTTTTTATAGTATTCGCTGGCAACATTTAATATGACATACAGTATCATAAGGAATTCAGTCTGTGAACGTCGAAATGATAAAAAAATAAAGTAATGGATTTTTTTATAAACACAGCACGGAAGATACTATTCTCGTATTCAGTGATTGCTCTTTTAAAAGAAGGGGCGAGATTTATATTTATATGTGTGGTTTTACTTAAAATAATTGCTCTTGAATAAAAATAAAATGCTTGAAATGAAAAATAACCCAGGCGAAATAATATGATGAAAACGGCAAAGCCTTCTCTTTTGATTGACTGACTGATTGATTGGTTCGTTGGTTGGTAATTTGATTGATTTATTGATCGATTGACTAATTTGATTGATTGTTTATTTATGATTGATTAATATAATAAATCGATCGACTGGCTCACTGACTGACTAACTAGTTCATTGGTTGATTTTTTTTTGTAGTCTCTGGACTTAGAAACGACTATCAAAGCAGCCAATGGCAAAAACGTCAAGGCTAAGACAGTGTTTGCTCTTTCAATCAAGTTCCTCAAAGAAGAAGCCATTAAAATAATTTGTCAGCGGACTGGAGATGACCATTACAGTGCTGATGATATCCAGTGGGTGTTGACTGTCCCAGCCATATGGACTCCGAGAGCAAAGCAGTTTATGAGAGAAGCTGCTTATGAGGTAAGGCAGGCTGTACCAGGATCGCATATACCATGGCTATTGAATTCCGCCTAAGACTTTTCCTCGTAACTTGTATTGGGCTGAAAACAAAAACAATGAAGGGCAAACAAAACCAAGAAGAATGGCCCAATATGGAGACTAAACTGAGTTACTGCGTGATGTAAAATGGAATAACAACGCTTACAAACCGTACTTTTTCTAATCTTCTCTATTTAACGAGAAATCAGCATCACCAAGAATCGCCACTACAGCCCTAAGATTTCCCTTTCCTGGCATCTTCGCATCTTATTTTAACATTTTGCATCATAGGCTGGTCTGGCGTCATCAGAGAACCCTGATCAGTTAATGATCGCTTTGGAACCAGAAGCAGCAGCTGTTTTCTGCCAGGAGAAGGATCTGAGCGACTTTTGTTGGGAGACTGGTACCAAATCTGTGGATGGAATACTGTCTCAACCTAAAACACATTATATGGTGGTTGACATTGGGGGTAATTGTTGCTAATTGCCGGTTTAATCAAGGCACATGCTATAGAACATAATAATAATAATAATATTAATAATAATAATAATAATAATAAAGGCTGCAACGGAAAGACAGTAATATCTTAGCACGATAAAACAATTATATATTTGATCAATCACAGTTATAGCGGAATTACAGGCAAGAGAAAAAAGACATAATTTACTTCTTTATTACCTTTGCAACACTTGTGAGGTTTATTAGAAGTATTGGCGATAATTTTGTTACCTAACAGTATCGTTAATTGGATTACCTTTCTTCAACCCCTGGAAATGACAGAAAGAAAACTTATTACTTGCATTTCTTAAGTTTGTTTTTGTTAACGTTGTTTTTCTCAGGGGAACTCTTGACGTTACAGTTCATAAGATACAAGACGATGGTACAATCAAAGAGATCCATAAGGTGACAGGGGGTCCTTATGGGGGCATAAAGGTGAACGAGCAGTTCGAAAGCCTTCTGGACGAGTTGTTCGGAGTGAGGGAGATCACAATCTACCGAAAGCAATACCCTTCTGACTGGATCGCCTTGATGAACGAGTTTGAAGGCAAAAAGCGAGGGAAGCGCATCTTAGACAGTGGACTAATGACTAACATCCGATTGCCGCGGAGCTTTATGTCCTTGGTAAATCAAAGCCGCTCTCCTGCGATGGAACGATACGGAAGTGCTGAGGTAAAACTGAAGAACAATGAATATCTTTCACTGAGCTCTGGAATGATGAAGAAGTTGTTCATTCCGGTAGTTCAGAACATCAACGATCATCTGAAAGCTCTAATGGGAAAGCCACAACTGTCCAAAGTTCAAATCATGCTCCTTGTCGGTGGTTTTGCTGATTCAGCATTCCTTCAGGATGAAATAAAGAAAGCATTTTCACGAAGTTGCAGAGTTCTTATCCCCAACCGTGCGAACATAGTGGTTGTCCAGGGTGCCGTGATATTTGGCAAGAAGCCAGCTAAAATAATTGCAAGAGTTGTCAGCACAACCTACGGCGCAGATTGCATGAGAGACTTTATCGAAGGCGTTCATCGGGAAGGAAAAAAAATCGTTGTAGATGGCGTTGAGAAGTGTGATGACCTCTTCTCGCGCTTTGTGAAAGAAGGTGCAGTCGTAAAAGTTGGGCAAAGAATCTGTAAAGAATATCACCCTGTAGAACCGAACCAAAAAAAAGTGAAAGTTGGATTTTACATCTCAACCAACCCTAATACTCAGTATATTACCGACCCTGAAGTAACAAAGATCGGAAGCCTAGTAGTTCAGACCCCTGACACCTGGAGGGGCAAAGACAGGAACATTAAGGTCAGCATGTATTTTGGTGGAACCGAAATAACTGCCACAGCATGGGATGTTTCAAGTGGTCATAGGGCTCAAACCACCCTGGACTTCTTTTCCCCTTCTTAAGCGTTATGATGTTTTGTGTATATAATTGCTATCTGACAATTTACGTTGTCTTTAAGCATCAACGTTAAGTTTTTACTTATATACGAGTGCTTTCTTTCGTAGAGAAATGCTATTGGAGTAAGCAATGTTTCGTAGACAAAACTTTAGATTGATTCAACTGTTTTTAGCTGGTCTGGCATTAGTCCAGGACAATGATGTTGTTATTCACCTGTAGTATATTAAACATGGTATGTTACCCAGTGTGTTTTTCTTAGGTAACATTAACAAGTATAGGCCTTAGTGAGACTGGGTAAAAGTGACTTTCTGTCATTGTGGAGTTTAAAAGTTAACAATTTACATTTTTTCATATATGTGCATGTTGGAGCTTTTCCAGACTTTCCATGAAGACAGTTTTGTTTGTGTAGATAAAAGCATAACGTCATTAATGTGACTACGTCAACTGAATGCTGGCATCAACGTCTTTTTTTAGAGGTTCAGGTATATTAATTTTTTTGATCGAAAACAAATTTATTATTACGTGTATCACTTGACTTTTTAAAGACGTTCTAGAGTTTCTCATTTAATTTTTTTTTTCTGGGAGATCTTGTAATTTAAGTTGGAGGATTTAAGACGGTATGCCTTTGGAATCAATGCGGAATTACCACTTGATTATTATAATTTCAAAACTGACCCCCCCCCCCCCCTTTACTTGCACTTTGCGCTTAGGTTTGACATTGAGCTCTTGAGGGTTTGTATCAACTACCCTCCAACTCTAAATCCTTATCTTTTGCTTAGATTAAGAGCAAACGTTCTAGTTTTACTATTACTAAAACGTATCATTAGTTTGCCGAGTTTGTGATATGAAAATGTCAAACGACGTGTAAATACAAAATTTGATTAAAGGAACATTTTGCATTCACCAGCAAAAGGCAATGGCCATCCTTAACTCAAACTTAGGGTTTTTGTTATGGTTGTGGTTAGGTTTAGGTATTGGGTTAGGTTTAGAGGTATGGTTAGGGCTAGGTTGGTGTTACTGTTAGGGTTGGAGTTTGGACTTCAACAAGTCATGTGACAAACATTCCAACCTCACTGCAACACCCTAGGGTAGCTAGCCATACAGTGCTGCGTTTGTTAAGTCAAAAATATTTTGTCCTGAAACGATAATTTCAAAACTGACCACCCCCTTTACTTGCACTTTGCGCTTAGGTTAGACATTTAGCTCTTGAGGGTTTGTATCAACTACCCTCCAACTCTAAATCCTTATCTTTTGCTTAGATTAAGAGCAAACGTTCTAGTGTTACTATTACTAAAACGTATCATTAGTTTGCCGAGTTTGTGATATGAAAATGTCAAACCACGGGCAAATACAAAATTTGATTAACCCTTTGACTCCCAAAGACGCCTATTGGCGTATAATATACCGCTTTTCCTTTTATGATTTATTTCTTGTTTAAAGTTTGTCACAAAGATAATAACAATGTGCAAATAGTACTAAATGGTGCTTTTTGCAATTATCAAATCCACCGACCCGACAACAATACCCAAATTCCGCTGCATAGCACAGCTTTTTTGGCAGCAAAGCCCAAAATGCCAGTCTTTTAACCAAAGAACAACACCAAAAATTACACGTTTTCGTGGTCAACTTTTTAATAAAAAACATTGCCCAAAAATCAAACTTCTACATTTAAAGCAAACCTTAAAGCCAGACCTTGGCATCTTAACGGAAATTTTCCTCTCACTTTTCCGCAAGCCACGCTTTAGCCATTTTATTGGAGCCAATCTCGCGTATCTCAAGTTGTCTTTTTCACGCCCCAAAAGAATTCTGGGAAAGTCAACTATTCCAGGAACATAGAACCCTTCCATTTCCTATTTTCAAATTTTTTTGTAAGTGTCGGGCCACTCAGTACTACCAGGAAAATATGACGTCGATTGAACTTTTTACCAGTCAAAACTAGTCCAAATTGCCTTGGTAGGCCCTGGAATCCTTCCACAAAGTTAGCAGAGAGACAGCTTCGGCCATACACCGCCATATTGGCTACGAAGCGGATTTAGCGTCTCATTCAGCAAGAAACCGTCTCTCACCCCTGGCTTCCTTCAAAGGCTAGCCTTTACCCACATTCCAGCTTAAGGATGCCAGCCTTAGGGCCTCTGTGGAGGAAAATGGCTCGAAAAAACCTCATAAAGCGGCAAATTTACCACAATCAAGCTTGTTGACTCGGTAACGAACAACAGCCGCTAATGTGCGTGACGTCACACCTTTAGAGTGAGCCAACAGTGACACACGCCCGCTGTTATTTCCATCGGTAACGAACAACAGCCGCTAATGTGCGTGACGTCACAGGTTTGACATTGAGCTCTTGAGGGTATGTATCAACTACCCTCCAACTCTAAATCCTTATCTTTTGCTTAGATTAAGAGCAAACGTTCTAGTGTTACTATTACTAAAACGTATCATTAGTTTACGAGTTTGTGATATGAAAATGTCAAACGACGTGCAAATACAAAATTTGATTAAAGGAACATTTTCCATTCACGTGACCTGGGTATTTGACACCACAAGCAAAAGGCAATGGCCATCCTTAACTCAAACCTAGGGTTATTATTATGGTTGTGATTAGGCTTAGGATTAGGGTTAGGTTTAGAGGTATGGTTAGGGCTAGGTTGGGGCTATTGTTAGGGTTGGAGTTTGGACTTCAACAAGTCATGTGACAAACATTCCAACCTCACTGCAACACCCTAGGGTAGCTAGCCATACAGTGCTGCGTTTGTTAAGGCCACAAGGTAGCGCACATTTCCCCTTAAATCTACCAAAGCAAAGATTGAGCCCACGCATTAGCAGCCATGGACAGCCGTCTCGGCCCCGCCAGGCCTCGCCAGCATGGCACAGCTAACGCTCAGGCTCAAGCACCCACATATCCATAAAACAAGCGATGAAAACGCAAAACCTGTGGGATGTGGCTGGAGTGACAAGGATACTTCACAAATTATTGTGATCAAGTAAGCTGAAGCAACTCTAAAGGCACTAAGAAAATGTTACGCATTTCAGCGTGATTAGAACACACCCTTCTCTTGAGCCTTAATTTGCATATCGAAAACTAACCAAATGAAAAAAAAAGAAATCTCAAAAGTTTGGTCTAAATCGTGATAAAAAAAAACCACATCAAAGCAAAGTCTATACTCCAATGAACTGGTATATCGCTTCAAACCGGCGGGTATCACCTTAGCTTCCACACACCACGAGCTCAAAATTGACGAAAATCCATGTGTTTACATAACTATCGTTGGTGTCAAAGTCATTTGCATAATTCTAAAAATTGGCGAAAACATATTTTTTTTACCGTTCAGATTCTTTTACTGGCCTTCTAAACAATGGGTCTTAACTTCCTTTAATGATTGTATGCAATAAAAGTCTTGTGTTGTGGTAAAACGTTGGATAAACGTGATCAGTCTTTATGGCCTTGCGATACCCACAAAGTAAACATTGGTGGTTGTAAGTAGTCTATTGAATAAATTTCGTTAATTCACGTTGTGAACCACGAGATGAAAAATATCAAACTCTAAAGTTAAAGTTTTGCAATCTGGTAATTGTAGATATTATATGCATCTTGAGGGGACACACAAACATAAAATACATATGCTAATAATTTTGAAACAACCACATGCAAGCATACACTCACGGCCTTCCCACGGAGAAATGCTCTGAATCCTTCCAGCAAACACAAGCGACCCTATTCAAAGGCACTACTTTCTGCAATTTTCTTTCCATCATTGATGGTTTACATGCGGCTACGTTCTTTCAAGTTTCCAAGCTACAAGCTCAACATCGCGGACCGTTATACTAAACCAACAAGAATAACTTTACCTGCTGTTTTGCGTTACATTGAACGTGACTATGCTAATTGGTTTGTTTGTTGTGTCATGGGATGGGAGAGAACAAAATGTGGGAGGGGACGGAACAAATAAATAAGGAAAAATTCTGTTTTTGCAATACATGTATAGAGAAGTATCTAATCGGTGAATAGCAAAAAAAGGAATCCCCTCAATATTATTTCAGTCCACCACACTGTTTCCAATAACAGACCTTTTTAGCTTGTAGAATTTGGTTTCCCAATGTAGACCATGTGATCTTCCCAAGGGGGTTTGCCTTTTGTCTTTTCATATATTATGAGTACACATGCACGTGAATAAGGCGAAATGTCAAAGAAACAGTTCTCTTGGGTAACATCACGTGGTCTACATTGAGAAAACAAAATCTACAAGCTAAAAAGGTCTATTATAGTGAACACTAACATGACGCGACTATACAATTCTGTGGTAGGAGTGGCCTGAAGTGACCGGCAACTACAAATGTATGGGCTTTCATTTTATCGGCATAATTAGCATTTTTCGCTTTTTTTTTAGATACTGTATTGATTATACAGTAATTTGTGGACACGAGGTTTTTTTAGTAGCACCTGACCTTTGTCTTTTGCAACTCATTGGATAATATATAATAAAGTGCAAATTTTAACCCATTGGCGCCCAGCCGTTTTTACGTTTTCGGAGTGATTACTACTATGGAAAAGGGGTGCTGTCCTAAGGCAATGGAGGCTCAAGGTTTCTGAAAACGTCATTCTGACGTAGCTATTTTTCATACGTGGAGCTACGAACAGCCCAAGTTCGGTTTGCTTGCGATTTCTGCTAAATTTACAGCCATTTTTCATCTTTAGTGGCTGCCTGATGAGCATCGTTAAGCGTGACGGTAGCTAAGAGTCCACTTCCTCAAAGTATCGAGCAAGGTGATGTACTTTGTTGTCGAATTTGGCTTGTTACTCTACGAACTGGGAATCTGGCCGGTCGGACACTTAGTACCTTTGGGACTCGACTACTGATGAATTTCTCGACCTATCGCCGCATATTTTAGAATTTGTGAGCCCTGAAGATAACCGCAAGGAGGAATTTTTGGCGTTAGGTCGGAGTGGCTGTATGTGAAAGAACTGGGGGAAGGAACGGGTGCTGTGAAAAATTCTCGTTATTTCCCAGCATCCAATGCGGTCGAGATGTTGAAAATGGCGGGAAGGCCCGAATGCACTGGAACTAAAGGCTGTATCCACGCTCGGGAGAAGAATATGAAACAAAAATGTCATTTCTAAGCTAGAACAAGGACTGACTTTTTTTATGATGGTTGAAGTTTGGTTTTTTGACGATGATTTCTTTAAAAAACATAAAGGCAAAAGGGGGCATTTTCGTCGCTTCTCTTTGACGTTAAAAATGGTCAGTTTCGTTCTTGTCCAAACTCAAAAGGCCATATTTTGCAAAAATCGCTACGTTTCTTGCATTTATTGGATATCCAAATTTAGAGGACATTCCATTTCGTGCTGACAACTGACAGTTAATGCAATATTCCTGCGATTGAGAAAGTTGCAATGTTTTGAAGCATGGGAGTCTTGTGCGGCTGGTTTTGGCCGGCACGGGTGCCAATGGGTTAGGGGTACAATTTTTTTTGGACTTTTCTGCTTATTTCTATTCCTTACTCCTATTCTGTCATAGAATAGGTGGATTAAAGATGAAAGTGATCTGCACACAGCTCGTCCCAGAATAGTCTGGATGGAGCAACTGAACCTGTCTTCGGCAGGCCGCGCATAGGCTCTTACCGATAGTGCTAGCACTTTTTGGCATTACTTGGCTTCGCGAGCCTTTTTTTTCTTTACATTTTATCCCAAAAAGCACTGCTAGCATTACTTTGGATTTTCGACCGATTATTTGTAAAATTTTGTGTTAAAAAGCACAATCTGACTTTATTTATGTCGTCCAAAGCCGCATTTTGCCCTCATTTTAGTCAAAGGAGCCGAGGAGGCATGGGGAATAGATTTGATAGGTCAGCGGTTGCCTTCTG
>JAEMWC010000043.1:60000-175000 GCA_016490735.1 Pachyseris speciosa | reverse complement strand
CGTAAGATTTTCTTGTAAGTTTCTACATTTTGTCTGTGAACTAACTGAATACACCTTGTAACTTGTAGCAAATAGAATTCAATGAGCTAGATTTTTGCAGTCAGAGCGCGCTTGACAAAATTTGTGAAATTTACACTTTCGATCGCTATCAGCTCGGGCAGGTGAGCCAAAATTCAATTTGGGCCTGTGGCGGCGCAAAAATAAAGAATTGGAAAATAATTATAGCATTTTTTTAACATGTGTACCAAACCCTTTTCATGGTCAAAAAATAAAGGAAAACTTTTTTTGGTCGCCAAGTCGAGAGGACCGCTTTTAGCGGGACTGCCTCTTAATAATGATCAACCTGAACAACCCAACAACCCTACATGTATGTTAACAATTGTATAGAAAGTGGTCTTTGCATATCAAACAAAAATCTTATATCTAAACGTTCTTGAAAATTTTCTGTCAGGACCAACTAATCCACACATATTAAATGTTGGGAAAGTGTAAATTAATCAAGCTCACATTATACCCCGTAATGGAACATCATAATATTTAAGGTTTAGTCACCACACTTCTCATTCTCTGTCAAGCTGTCACCATCTTCCTCAGAGAGACTTCCATCTGTATCTAGTTCTTGCTTACTTTCTTCCATAAAACCTTCTACTGATAGTCTTGTGCTGTTGTAATGGCTCTTTCTGTCAATTGAGCATTCTTTGCCATTTTTGTCAGCCACCTGACCTGTATAACTGAAAGGCTTGCAAGCGATTCTACATTCACATTGTCAATAACATCTGAATTAAAGTCTGCTGACAAAAGCTGGTGAAGCTGTATAAATTTTGACTGTCTCTCTGTTGTTTCCTTTTTTGCTCTTACTTTTGTTCTGTTTCTGTGATCTAGAGCAATACACTTTCTGTTATGAACTGCACAAGGTAAAAGTTGATCTTGCTTAATAAGCCCTGCCCTATTTGTTTAGCGTGGGGAGGGTGATAACGTTTTTGGGTCATACAAGGGGAGGGTTACAGTTTTTTCTGCAGGAAATTGGGGGAGGGCATAAAAAATTTCACCTAGGGGAAAAAATTGCAACAGCCCTCCCCTCTCTAATAAATGACAGGTCGCTACTTACTTTTACGATGCTGCTCCTATTAACCCCCCCCCCCCCGTTCCAGAAGAGGAAAGTTATTAAGCTACCCCTCTCTTTTAAGCCACACCCCCCCCCTCCCCCCTTATTCCACATGACCAAGTTAATAAATAAGGGATTGTAGTTGTAATTAATCACGACTGTAACACTTCATATGGACTGATCCGGTATGGTTTATTCACGTGCTTAAAGTTCAAATTTGTTTTTGATCTTTGGCTGCATGACCTCAACTTCATGTGCTTGAGCTTTTCCACCTTGCCTTCCAGTTTTTTTATGGAGAATTTATGCTATCTTTTGGTTGTTTGAAAAAGCAAGGTTCCCAAGAAGAAACAAAATTAATATGTTGAGGGAAGAGGTACAAATTTAAGCTCTCTTGATGAGCACTATCTGCTCTTAGAGCAAATGCTGAAAAAAATATTGTTTAAATAAATTTCAGTTCTACTTTGCAATTTTTTGACCCTCCCCCCATTTGCACCAGTCCCCCTCCCCCCCTACCCTCCTCTAATCAATGATAGGTCTTCCTATTACAAAATTATTACAAAGCTTAAGCTTAACAAAGAGAAATGGCCTTACGTTTACGGTAGGCCAGGACCTCTAGCTTATCGCATGAAGTACTTGGAAGTACGGAAGAAGGACTTCACTTGCTCACCAATTCGGTCATTCTTGACATTTATTCCGTCTCTTCTTCTTCCTAGTGGGTCCACCTCCTTCGAGATTGAAGATTCGTGTGAGCGTATATCCCTGCAGTCTGATCCTGTAGGTATGTGCATCCGGCAAGGGGTTGAACTTGTACCAACCGAAGCACTTTTCTCCGCACCGTTTTCATAAGGAATTTCACGGCTTTCGTCGGCCGCCATCTTTGTTTACATAGTAACCGAGCCTAACATGTCGGCAGTGTACCCTCCCCTCCCCTGCAAGGTGTTTTTGTCCGGTATTCAATTTTTGATTTTCATCGAAGACCAAAATTGAAATGGGGATTTTGATTTCCAGTTTCTCACACGCGAGCGGTGTGTTCTATATTCATTTAATGAGAGAAAGATCTAGAGTACGAGGGATTCAATTTTTATAAAAATAGATTTTCGGAATAATGGTGGCAATTTTCGTGTTTGATTTAGACGGAAAATAAGAAAATCAAAAACAAGGAAAGTCGTTTTTATTTTTTGTTTCATTAGAAAACGACGAAAATTAAAAACAGGTGTCGACAGTGATTTTTCTTTAATTCGACAATCAAAAATATTGATTTCAATTTTGATTTTTTTTCTTTTTCAATTTTGTTAAAAATGGAATGAATGGAAGGTGCACAGAAGTTGATTTTTTTTTATTTTAAATTTTTAATACTGGATGAAATCAAATGGACGAAAACCACACGGACCTCACACACACTGTGCAAAGTAATGGTACAGAGCATCATGGATCACAATGATTTTCCTTTGATTTATTTAATTGATATGGAGTGGAGTCATTAGTTATACCTATCACATTACATATAAATATCTCGTCTCAATGCATGTTTTCCATTTCGTAGTGTAGATAGGTATGTTAAAGAGACATGCCCGAACTTAAACTGCACAAAATGAACGGCCTCCCTGGGTGAGACTCAATCTCCCAGCATATGGCTACAAGCTATCATTTCATTATAAGCTCTTTCATTGCCCAAACTAAAACTTATAGAGCAACGCCTACAAACGGGCACCCCTTCCAAGGATAATAAACGTGATACTAGGTTAGTAATAAATAAACATTAAAGATTTGACATGATTGTGCTTCTTAATGCTAATACCTTTATTTCATCATGCTGACATTAATGGCAGCAATGCTGTCATCTATGGAAACATAACTTTATATATTTGAGGCTCAAGCGTTGTTTTGGGCAATGCCGTCCATCCATCATTTTTTTTTTGTTTAATCGTTTATTCAAACAGCAGTCACGTGCAGACTTGGGATTTTAAAGACGACTTCCCCTTTTCCTGTGACTCTCTTCTCCCAGTCGTAAAGTGTAGGCCAAACATAAAATTTTATTTCTATTCCTTCTCGGGAATCGACCAAACGACATGGCGTTCGTTCTTGAGAAGACGACATGAACGCCTGGCATTCAGTGTGATACGAAGGATCGAAAGACCCAGTTCCGTAGTCAATCTTTAGTGGGGCACCTGTGTTACAATACGCCAAGAGAATTGGGTGCAATACCCAATGTAAGCTTTTAAGGCCAATGCTTTGAAAGCCTTTAACTTTCCCAAATCCCGGACTATGGTTGAAATGAAGCATTATTGTTGCAAAATGATATGTTTATGAGATTTCATCACCCTGGAAGTTAACCGAAACTCCCAATTTTCGCTTAATATGACTGTTTATTCTCTTTGAAAACCAAAATCGCCCAACCTCGGACAACACCAAAATTGAGGCAACTTTGTCTCGAAGTTTTCAAAACAAAAATTACTATTGAAGTTAAAAGTTTACACTGGCAGCAAACTTTGATTCCACTTCTTGGAAGCTGTTCCACATTTACCTGCTCACTCCTTTTAGCCCGACCCCGATAACGCTGTTTGATTTCAGTTGCTCTTTCTGCCTGTAATTTTCACGTTTGTGAACCAAAGGAATTCTGGGATATCCTTGCCTAACAGCGGCATGGAAGTCTGCCAATTTCCATTTCAATAATTTTTAAGACTGTCGAGCCATCGGGTCTTTCAAAGGATTGCCTCTACCCATCAACCGAGCTTTCTGATGCCAGGCAGGGGGCTTCTGAGATGAAAAATAGCTCGAAAAACACACTTATAAATCTAATAAGCAACGAATTGTAGCTGCAGTGTTCGTTTAGAAATAAACGACAGCTAGCGTGACGACCGTGACAACAAAGAGGCCTTCGGTGTTGTGGACCAGCAAAATTGCCGTGGTGACTCCTTATATGGAGTAGCCAGGTCGATTTGACCTCCTACCCTCCGAAAATTGCAAAAAAAAAAAAAAAAAAGGCGACCAAATCGACCGGTAGAGAAAGAGTTAAGTACCCAAGGAAAACATTAATTTGAATAGTTCCACCGCGGTTTTTATTTTTATTTTTTTCATTTTTTTTTGGCAGTTGTTGGTTGTTTTTGTCTTGCTTTGTTTTAAATTGCTGTTGTTGTTCCTTTTGTTGTTTCTATTTCTATAAGTCTTGATTGATTAATTAAGTGATTGATAGTAGTATAGGACATGGGGGTACGAGATCATTTTTAAAAAAATGGTTTTACTGTTTTTTCAAAAATAAAAAACTATATATTTTTATTTAATGGGACATTCCTCGCATTGGGGAAAAAAGCGAAGCTTTTTTGAGGCAGTGAATTGAGATTTTCTCGAAGAGAAAAGATCAAGAGGGGCAGGGTTTTTTGCAAATCATTTAATGAAACAGCTAATTTCAATAGTTTTAACAATAAAGGGTATTAATCAACAGTATTACCAGACAAACGGCTAATTTCAATAGTTATATTACTCAAATTTTTTTAGTTAGTATTCCTCGAGAAACGGTTATTTTCGATAGTCTAAGTGAGACACACAAAGACACTTAAAGATTTGTTACTATAGAATATTGGAGGATGTTGGAGAAAAAGAAGTATGTCCACGCTATAGAAAAGCGTAATAAGAAGGTTAATCGCCAAAATGAAAATAAGACTGAGTCGCGCCAGATGGTTCTCGGTCTTGATAAGAGAAATGTTAATCAGGTTAATCGCCAAATTGTAAATTCTGAGTCGCGCCTGAAGGTTCTCGGAAATAATAATAAAAATAATATATATAGTTATAATATGAAGGGTCAGAAATATATTATAGTAATTGAAAATGAAGAAAATTGTAATTGTAATTTTGATATTCATGATTATTTAAAAGAGGATGAGGAATATGAATTTATTAATTGCCCATTTTGCCAGGAAGAAATCCAAGAACATAATAGCATAAAAGAAGAACCTTGTTGTGATAAAAAAGAAATTATTAATATGACAGATAACTCAAATGTTTGCAAACATTGTGGAAGAGTTGATGGTTATAAATATCATCAGGAATGGGTACATTTCCATAAGAACAAGTACAAATTTAAACGTAAAGGCTCATATTACCGCAAGTATCATATTAAGAATAAAATTTTAGATTTTATGAAAAAATACAATATACATATTAATTGTAATGACATTATTACAATTGAAAAAATATTCCAAGAAATTGAAATTGTTTTGCCAATTATAAATAATAATCGTAAAAGAATGATAAATGTTGAATTTATTATTAAAAAAATATTAATCTTGATGGATTATAATGAAGATTTTGAAATAACAAGGAATAAGAAAACAATTCAGGAATATGAAAATTACTGGAAACTTATTCTTAATGAAAAAAGAAAGGAAATTAAGGGTATTATTGAATATAGAAAATAATTATTTAGGAATTTCTTCAACAAAGTATTTATCATATTTTAATAAAAATCGGTCGATTACGGGCGAATTATCAACTATGAAATCGTCAATTTCTGTCATAGGTAAATTATTTGGATCATAATTCCCTGATCTTAACATATTTTTAATCGAATTTAAAAGATGTTGGTATGTTTGAAATGCATACACACATTGTTGTATTTTTAAATCTAAATTTTGATGTTGCATATAACCTTGTATTAAAAGGGCTCCAGAAGAGACTGCTACAATAGCTATGCCACCTGTTGCAATTGAAGCAGCCAGTCCCCCAGATGCAAATATTACAGATAAACTATTCCCAAGTATCTTAATTTTTTTTAATCTTTTCAAAGCTCTTTTATAAGCCCAACATTTTCTGTGATAGGTTTTATAATAACTTTTTAATTCGTCAACTTGTTCTTTTGTTAGTTTTGAGGATACATGGCTCCATCCGAATATGCTTTTACGATGAGTTGTCATATGAATATATTATATAATTATTCTTTTGGAAATACAATAAAATAGTCCAGAAATCTGACCACATAATGCAGATTTTTTCATGAGTTCCGGTGTTACATTTTCTGATGTGGCATAACAATACCCTCTATCTAATAAATAACGATCATGGAATCTCTCAAAAGCATCGTGAAGAATACTATGAGAATGCAATATATCAACCCAACCAAGTGTCCTTTAGAGAAATCGTGTAATACATCCATTTCCAGGACCAATAAGTTCTATTTCATAATCATGTAAATATAAAATATTGTTTATTGGAAGTATTGTTTTGAAATGTTTGAAATACAAATATTGGTATACCAGGCATGATTTTAATATCGTGTCATCAATGTGAATATGGGTTGTTGTTTGGTTTCATTGAAAAGATGGCTCACGTATTTGATTATATCTTGTATCATATACTAGGTATTTATACTATTTGTTGATTAGATATACCCATATACTATTCAGTTGCACTATTTAATCACCATCTCTAATTTTATTGCGATATCAAACGCATTTCTATTTGGATGAGAATAATCAACGATCATATATCCTCTATTCAAATTTTTGTTTACATTTACTGTACTTATTGCTCTTGATGTAGAAGTTATTCTATAAGTAAAAATAGTATTGGGGAAAGTAAGTGGCGTGGTATTTTCTCGTTTATTCTTTATATAAATCATACCCGGTTTTGTTCCTTGAATTATATACATGTTTTTAATATAATATCCATCCAAAACTATAAAATACTTACTACCGTTCAATAATACTTCTTTTAAAATATTTGCATCATGACCTTGAAAAGCTTCACAAAATCCGCTAATATAATATTTTTTTTTATTCGATAATCGTCCTAATCTAGATCACCACCTAATTTCGGCTGGTAAAGAGAAAAACCACCTAAATCGAGAGCTGTTTCCATAATTACACCTGTAACGCTAGCACGAAAGAGATTTATACTATTATTATGAATTCTATAGCCATTTAGATTTAAATCAGCACCAAGTTTAGCCTCTTTTATAAAAAAAGCTATTCATATTAATATTATTTAGCATTGTTAATTCACCGTTTTGACCATCAAACAAGTTTGATGATTTATTTATTAAAGCGTGTCCATTCAAATCTAAATCAGTCTGCATATGCATTTTTTCACCTACAATTTTATAAGCTTCAACAAAGTCATAAACACTTGATGGTACATCTACAGCTTCACCATCAATACCATATACAACACAAGGAACATTGTATTTATTAGGATATGTTGGGTTAGCATTAATATGTATTGTACAATATAAATATTCATGTGGTGAACTTGATGACGGTTTTTCAATCCATGATAAATATCTCGAATGATCTTCATTTCTGTTATCAAATTTTCTCTCTGTAGTTCTATGAATTGTAATTCCACCTGTTGCACTGAATGTTACACTACTCAGATTCATTCCTTCGTAATCAGGAAATAGCCATTCGATGATAAAGGTGTATTTTCCATTATTTATGGTATACATATTAAACCCAATTCTCGCTCTAAAAATATGATTAGCCTCTTTATTCAAGTCTACATTAATAACCTTTTTTGAAATTATGTGTGGTGAACGAGATAAATTAGTGTAACTTTTTACTATAAGACCATATTCAGTACTTACCTCATCAATGTCATCCATCAAATATTTGAAAGCATTCTTTGGATGAGAAGCAGATGAAATGTGACTTTTGTCGATATATTGCTTTGTTCCAGCGTCCGAATCCAATTGTGGATCCTTTAAATCAACAATTTTATTCCCTCCGAGCTTCATGTCTGAAGCCATCGCGTTTGTTCCATTCAACAATAAGACTGCCGCTCTAATGGTTTGTGAAGCTCGATTCAAAACTCTGAAATTCACCGCATCGCCCTCATTTTTCACATCACCTACATTTGTCACTATATATCCATTCATCAACAAATTTCCATACATTGCAGTCGAACCATCTCGTTGAAGAAAATATTCATCGGCATACCTTTTTGTAGCCGCGTCGTCTAAGTTTACGGGTGGAGCAAGATCAGTAATGGCATTGTTGTTCATATTGAGATTTTTTTGAGCAATAGCATCGAGTTTGGTTTGCAACCCCTGGTCTACATATTTTTTTGTTAACGGCGTTTTCAGCTGGCGTGCTGTTATCAGCGTCTTTCAAATCCTCAATTGCGTATCCTGCCATGTTCAGATCGCCCAGCAACGGGTCGGTTCCGTCCCGTTTCAAACAGCTTGCAATTTCTGAGTCGACATAGCTTTTGTTTGTGGCGTCGAGAATGTCTTTGGGATAACCCATTCTGGTGATGAGGTTTTCCCCCAAGTCCAGGTTTCCTGTCATTGCAACAGTTCCATCCTTTTTAAGAAATGAAGATGTGTTGATGCCCTCGATGCTAGCAATTTCAGTATCATTGTTTGCAGTTGGTGCTGCTACATTAGTCAATTTCTTGTTTTCGATATCATAATCTCCATCATCGGTTAATTTAAAACCAACACCTGCTCTACCTTGTAATCCACGTTGTGGTTCTGTTGTTGATGTTGTTGATGGAGATGGAAACAGACCATTCATGTAACTCATATACTATTAATTTATATTATGTTTTTTTCATTGAAGTTCTTGGTTGTGAATTTTCGTGGCTTATCAATATATACAAAAGAATATGGTTCCTTTGTTGCTTTTTCGTATAATTCTTTTGGAATACTGTTTTCACGACAAATCAAACTCTTTTCGTTTGCACTTGGGAAATCATAAATACAGAAATGTGAGCAGTTCAATCTTATGTCTTTTGGTGTCTTATAGTAGCTCTGACTCAGATAAATGACGCTACAATTCTTATGTCTTCCTCGTATGAAATAGTCAATCAGGGGTTTTTGGTTTTTATCACAAACGAAATCGTCGAATATTACCTGTTTTTGACCATCATCTGTTAATTCAGATACAGGAAGTATTTGATCATTGCTTGCTTCAATAACATTATAGCCAACTTCATTACTTATTGGCTGGAACACATCCATAAGATTCTGATACTTGGACTGCTCCAAGTTTTTTGCATACAAGTATACCTTGTCAAAGTACAATAAATTGTATATCATATGCATCAAGCTGTTTGTTTTACCCGATCCGCTTGGACCACAAACAAGCATCCGGAAACATCGGTCAGGCATAAAATCATACAACTGTTTATAGTTTGAGATTACATCGTTTTTAGTGTCGTAATTTGGTATTTTCATTATATTATATAGGTATATTATTCAACACGGTGAAATACACGATGCAAAACGTTGTTTTTTATATATGATATGTCATTTTTTAATGTAAAAATGTATATAACTTAATAATATAGTGAGTTTACTTAAGTGGAAAGAACTTGCAAAGAGGAAATCTGAATTAGGTGATAAGATAAATACTGTCCATGATATGATTACGAAACACAAAATTGGTCAGCAGACAAGTCAGGATTCATTGGCGAAGGAATTCAAACCAGTAACAAGCAAATTAGATGATGTTATTGATGGTAACACAATTTTGAGGCTGCCAATAAGGAAAAAAGACCAGTGAAGAAAGGGGAAGTTGGTATTGACTATGCACCAGAAGTTGATCCATTTGAAGATATGGACGTCGAGGGTCTAGTTAATTTTGGTGATTATGTACCACCAAATCAAGAAAAACAACTTGTTCCAGTACCACCTACGTATGAACAATCCCTAAAAGATATATTAGAAGACAAAAAAGAATTGTATGTCGATCCACAGTATTTTCCTGAGCAACCTGATGATTTGCCAGCAGAATACGAAGATGATGAGGAAATTGATTATGCACTAGAAGATGAAGACCTCATAAATAAATATTTGGATGATCTTAATATTCCGAATTATGATAATGTGGAAAAGAGGTTAAATGAACCAGAAATGACTCCCGTGAAGACCAAGTCTTATCTTAATAAGATTTTGAAAGATGCTTAAACAACAAGGAAACAACTAAATGGCTTGAAATCAGATGTAACGAAAACGTTCAACAAGGGATTTATATCAGAAGCTGGGAGGCAGATGAGAAACAAACTAATAGACACAGCAAGAGGTACTTTGAATCAATACATTCAACATTATGACAGTAAACTGAAGACAATAAAAGGTTCTGGAATTCGAGGAAGAAAACAAAGAGGTGGAAATATCATGTTTTATAATAACGTGAGGCAGCTTGTTAAAAAGTTGGAATTACTAGTTGGTGAAATACTGGCAGGTAATACAAGCATAAATTTCGTAACACGGGAGTTGCTATTTTGGACATATTACTGAAGACGGCGACAATCAATAGGCCGCAATATGCAAAAATGTACAATCAATATTTCAAAATTTAATCTAAGGGTATTATATAAATGAAAAGAGAGATAGTTTTATCATCTTACAGTGTGAAAAATCAAGGGAACAACAAGCCTGAGGATTTCATGACAAAATTCACTAAACCAATAATTTTGGATAACAACAAACAATATGTTGTCGGACTTAATCGAGTTGTCAACATGTCATTCACATGGTTCAATGTTAACGCTGGATATAAAAATCAGTTAATCAAATACAGCTCTGATAGTGGTTTAACATTTGACGATATTACTTTTCCAGCGGGAGTCTGGAATTATACAGACTTTAATACGTATATAAAAAATATAACAAAAACTGGTAATATGTATCCTATTACTCTCAAATTTGATAATACAACATTCAGGGTTACGATTACATTGGCCTCAAATTATCGGCTTGATTTGACAGCCAGTAATTTTAATGACCTTATTGGGTTTGATAAGAAAGTATTGACAAGTGGGACAAACGTTGGACCCCGAGTTCCAATTTTATCACAAGATACGGATCTATTGAATGTCCATTGTGACTTGATCAACGATTCACTTGTAGACGGTCAGGCTACAGATATAATTTATTCCTTTTCAACCAGTGTTCTGCAACCAAATTATTCATTCACACTTGAGCCACGAAGAGTCACATACAATCCTGTGAATAAGATTACAATCTCCAGTATACGGATTTATATTACAGATGGAAAAAGAAGATTGGTCGATTTAAATGGAGCAGACACAACATTTTCGCTTATTATAAAATAATATGTAACATATTAGTATGAAACCATATGAATTCAAAAGGATTTATCATCCAAAACTTCGTAAATTTGTGTTCCAGCACAAAAGATCAGGAATTATCGTCGATAATATCTTCAAACCAATGAAGAGTATTGTGAAAAAGTTAGTCAAACCACTTGGTAAGAAAGCGTTAGAATCAGGAGTATCTCATGCAGGTGATCGATTGGGTAAAAAGACTTGCGAATATGAGAAAAGAGCAAAAAGCAAATGTTTAATCTCCACCCAAGCAAGAGGAAAGTACTGATATGATACTTAATAGATTGATATCAGGATCAGGCGATCTTATAATGAAAAGAAGGCGATAAAATTATCTAACATAATAATATATGTCTTTCAGAACAACAGATTTTTTGCAAAGAAATGAGTTGGTAGGATTCCAACTCGATGATGTAATACGTACCCCAGCCAACGGCCAGAGACAGCAAAAAAATGGATATAAATTCACAATTAATGATCGATCGAGTTTCCATGATTGGTACAATGCATTTTTTGAGGTCCAATTCCAGGTACAATTATTGGCCGATGACACAACAATTGCGGCCCAAAGAACTACAGTTATTAATCGAGCCCATAGTTTGATTTCTCACATAATGATTAAAAGCGCTGGAAAAATAGTGTATGACACCGATAATCTCCACAAGGTGACTTTTGTCAAAAACCTTCTCGAATATAGTGACGATTATAGTCGAAGTGTTGCTAAAACCTCTCTTTGGTATTTGGATACCGATCATAGGATAGCTAATGCCAATCAGAATGCTGGTTTTGAGGCTAGACGACTTTTAACTACAGGACTGAACAATGTCAATGTAATCATAAATCTCAATCGGTACTCTTTCTTTGAAGAGCTACAGGACAGGATGCTTGTTCCAATGGAGCTACAATTCAATATAACATTGCAGGGTGATGCTGAATTGATACAAAAGGCTGCAGCAGCTGATGATGCGAGGGTTGTTATTGACAGATTCCTCCTATGGGTACCGAAACTCACACCAAAAGACTCTCTATGACAGGTTCATTACAAACTTTTTGACAAAGGACAAATGGATGTATATGAGAGAGATGTACGAGGTTTCAGCTCCAACAAATAGCAGTGGATTCTTCCAGATCTCCTCCAGTATTGACAATGTAAAGCATGTCTTTGTTTATCTGCAACGAGCCAAAACGAATAATGACGAAGCAAATCCATACGAAATGGACACATTCGACATCAACGCAGACCGTGCAAATGGCAGTTATCTGACAACATGCAGGCTTGAATATAGCAATGGTGTTTTTTATCCTGAAGTTGAATACGATAGTGATAGTAAGGTTCGTATTTTCAACGATCTGATGGCTTACAGTTATAAGCGGAATGATTTCAACACGGGAACCCAACTGAATCTGTCCAATTATAATAGCTTGTATGGTCTGATCTATTTCGATTTGTCATATCAGGCAGAGAGAGTAACAAGAGATCCCAAACAGTTGATATTCAGATACAAACTTAATGCCAACAGCGCAGGTGATAGTCCTTTTTCAGTCCACGCTGTCGTTTTATACGAGGAAGAAATTGTCATTGACAAGGTCGGTAATGAGTTGGTTATTGTGTAAAGAAGTCTATGAAAGAAGAAGTTAGTTAGTCCAAAAAAGTCAATGAATTGGTTATTGTATAAGAAACAAAATAATAAAAATATTGTCCTAAATATGTTTTATAACCAGAGAATTATATAACATATATTATATAGCAAATGATTCAACTTTTTGAAATCAATGTGAAATTATCGGAAAACCCAGAAAAAGAATCTGAGTAGTGCTTACCATAAAAGGGAACTATTGTCTTGAGACTCTCAAAGGACTCTCTTCGTGGTCCTGACATTTTGTATGTTCCACCGACAGGGAAAAAAAGATTGCAGAAACACGGGAAATTGATGAAGGGAATGGATATTAAGCTAGCTAAGACTAATATCAGAAAGCAAGTCGGTGGCAGCTTATTGAGTTCCATTCTAACACTAGGTCGAACCCTATTACCAACCGTGGGTAAGACGCTTGGTTTGTCAGCTCTTGCTGGATTAGCTTCAGAAGGTGCTTCTCAAGTGGTCAAAAAAATCTCTGGAAAAGGGGTTCAGACAGGTGGTTTTCTCGTACCACAAGACAAAATTAATAAGCTGATAGAATGTAAGCATCTTCTATCGATGAAACAAAAACAGGATATATTGAATGCCCTTCAATCAGGATCAGGTGTTCATATAAAACCAACAAAAACACAATCCGGTGGATTTCTTGGGACCCTATTAGCAAGCGTTGGTATCCCACTTGCTATTGAGGCCATAAAAAAAATAACTGGTAAAGGAGCTCCACGAATTGGGACAAAAGGAAAAGGGGCTCCAAGAATTGGTGCATACATACAACCACCTCCATTTATTGGTACATGGGATAAATTAGTTGGTATGGGGATTAAAAAAAAGACTACCAAAAAAAAGTCAGGAGAAGGCCTACTACTCGGACAATCATCCCCTTTCAACGGAATCCCACTTCTTGGGGCAATACTGTAAAACCAAAATTTTATAAAGATATGAGTAATCATGATCTAATAAAATGGTGCAGATATTTAAACATACCAATAAATGATGTTTTGCCAAGGGATGTGACAGTTCCACATAACCACAAACATGCTTTGTTCATTTACAATTTTCATCCATCATATATGATAGGAAGCCATTGGGTTGCAACTTATGTGAAAGATAATGTCATCAATTATTTTGATAGTTTCGGCATGCCTCCATTTCAAGAGATTGTAAATCATGCTAAAAGAAAGAATATGACTCTGCTTCACCAAAATAATCAGATCCAGAATATAAATACGTCTACATGCGGCTACTTCTGTTTATACTTTCTGAATGAAATGAACAAAGGAACTTCTTATCTGGATTTGTTGAATGTATTTGATAATGACACAATGAAGAATGAAAAAATTATTGAAAAGTATTTTAAAAATATTAAATAAATATCTAACTTATATATAAATGACTCAACTTCATGAAATCTATGTTAAATTGACAGATAAACAGAAGTTCAAGCTAATGAAAGCTCATGATGAAGGGAAAACTATTGTCTTGAGACTCTCAAAGGACTCTCTTCATGGCCCTGACATTTTACACGTTCCAGAAACTACAAAAATATCTAACTCATTTATATATATATGAAATCATATTGTGTGAAAGAAAGGAAACAAACTGAATGCATTGAACCATCTGGATACAAAAAAGCTAAAAACGGCCGCCTAATGTTTTTTTGTAAATGCCAACGTTGTGGAATCACAAAAACAAAATTCGTCAAAAGTCAGGGAAACGGATTGGCCCGTCTGAAGGGGCGGGCCTACTAGATTCAGCCGCAGATATGGCACTTACGGGTTTTCTTCAGCATTGTGTCCCTTTCTTAGCAAAGAAGGGGGTTGAAATGGGAAGATATGGGGTTTCAGAATTAATGAGAAACCCAAAGCTACAACAAAAAGCCATTGATTTTGCTCTTGATAAAGCTTAACCGATTATTAGTAAAGTTGGAAAAGAGGGTTTAAATCAACTCTCAACTAAGGTGCGCCCTAATATTCGTTATAAAACAGATAAAAAGGGATTAGATTATGGGGGTGCTATTGATATTCACAAAGCTATTGGTAAGCTTCCTAAACCAAAATCAGGTTGGACGCCCGGGAATTACAAGTATATGGGACCATATAATCCTTTAAATTCACAATTAGAGTATGATAAAAACACAGGTGAGGTCACAAAGTGGATTGTTAAACCTTACAATAAGGTGGATGAAATAGCAGCTTACCATGATATTTGTTATGATATGGGAAAAAATAAAGGTGATTGTGATAGAACAATGGTAAAATCTCTTGACCAAATACCATATGGTGAAATGCCAAAATGGGGTCAAACAGCTAGATTCGTAATCAACACAAAACAGAAACTTGGTCTCGGTGTTTCAATAAACGGAAAAAGCCGTCGAGTGAAGAAAACTGGCAAGAAAAATTAGCAGATGAATTGCATAAAACCATAAAACGCAACTTTACTCGACGGCGTGTGATTGTAAATAAAATCGATGAAATATGGGCTGCTGATCTTGTTGAAATGCAAAAATTCAGTAAATGGAATAAAGGTTATAAATATCTTCTAATGGTTATCGATGTTTTCAGTAAATATGGTTGGATTGTTCCTCTGAAGGATAAAAAGGGTGAAACTGTAACTGAAGCATTTCAAGCAATATTCAAGGAAGGCAGAAAACCACAATATCTATGGGTTGATAAAGGGAAAGAGTTCTATAACAAACACTTGAAGGACTTGTTAGAGAAAAATGGGATACATATTTACTCCACCGAGAATGAAGAAAAGTCTTCAGTGGTTGAAAGATGGAATAGAACAATCAAGTCCAAAATGTGGAAGCAGTCCACTGTCCAAGGTAATACACAATACATAGACATATTACCTAAAATATTAACACAGTACAATAACACAAAACATTCAAGCACAAAGATGACACCTGTTGAGGCTTCAAAGAAAAAGAATGAAGGAATAGTGTATTTTAATTTATACGGTGAAATGGAAACATTACAACATAAACCAAAATTTAAAGTTGGTAATAAGGTCCGAATATCCAAGTATAAACGGAGTGTGTTCGACAAGGGTTATGCACCAAATTGGACCGAAGAATTATTTGTAATAGATAAGATCCAATACATTAATCCAATCACATACAAACTAAAAGATCTAAGAGGTGAAGATAATGAAGGGAGTTTTTATGAACCCGAATTATTAAGAGCCAAACAAAATGTTTTCCGCATTGATGAAGTCATTCGGAGGGATTACAAGAAGAAACAAGCTTTAGTTAAGTGGAAGGGATATAGTGATGATTTCAATAGGTGGATACCATTCAGGGATTTTAAAGATATGTGAAAAATAATCTAACTTATATATAATATATGATGTGTATGCAAAAATATTCCTATGATAATAAAGAATTAAATGTATCAATAGATTGTTATCTTGATGATAAAAATGATATATGGTTCAGAGGTAGAGACATTGCTACTATTCTCAACTATAAAAATCCGCGAAAAGCAATCAGAGATCATGTTGTATCTGATGATAAAATCTTGAGAGACCTCAAAATAATCACAAATTCACAGGGGAACAAAACGTTCCCTCGTGCTGAGGCCACTGAAAAAACTTTCAAATGCTTTTTTTTTTTTATAAACGAATAAGGATTTTATTCACTTTTATAGACCCTTTTCATAATGGCGCCCGACAAATTATTCTTTTATTCTTATGATAATGAGCCCTACTAGCCTCGTCAGCATGTGCAAAATTCAATAGAATTTTTTCATTAAAGTGAGGTTAGTAGGGCTAATTAACACATATACAAAAGAATAATTAAAATCGTCCGACATTATGAAAAAGGTCTATTATCATCCAAAAAACAAGAAGCTGAAAAATTTAAACATTGGGTTACATCAAAAGTATTACCATCAATCAGAAAACAAGGATATTACAAGCAGTTCAACGACAGAAACAATAATATGCTATTGATTGAAAATGAAAATGATTTACACTACAAGATTGTATCATTTATCAGAAAAAAATATGAAGATGCTTTAATGATTGCTGGTCTTGGTGAAAATCAAATAAGCTCGAATATGAGAATCAAAAGTTATAACAAAGGATATATGGCTGGACAATGTGATTTGATGTTAATCAATCCAACTAGAAAATACAATGCTTTGTGTCTTGAATTTAAATGTCCAACAGGCGTGTACCAAGTGTCGGAAAAACAAACAAATATGAAACAGTTGTATAAAAAAAATAAATGTAAATACATTATGAGCAATTGTTTTGAAGATTTAATTTATGAAATAACCAAGCACATGGAAGAAAGCAAATCTTATTTATCACGAAAAGGAAAATAATCTAACCTATATATAATAAAGAGGTTAGTGTTCTCATACACTATTTTGCTATTTGGTAGCCAAAAATATTTATTGTTTCTGGCTATTATAATGTCCATAAGCCAAACTATCTATGCCATTTTTCAGAATATATCTTTTGTCGTCGAAACAGGACAATGACACTTTATTGATTTCATAACTTCCCGACTCATGATTTTGACTCCTTATGGTTTTCATTCTATGATACAACTGTTTATTCTCAAATAAGACATTCTTGTAATCCTCATGAGCTATATAATTTTTAATGACAATCCTCTTGATGCCTTTTGCAGTTTTCCCGCCCTTCTGGTTATCTTTGACATAGCTGTACATCTTGGATCTCAAACCGATGAATTCAGTTATTGGAATTCCAGCAGCCTCATCCTTGAATTTACCAATCACTTTTTTGTTGGTTTTATCGAAGAACTGATTGTTTTCGGGATAGTCGCTGTTATCAAATTTATCTTTATTATTCCAAAAATCTTGATACACATCATCAGCTTCGATTTCATAAGTTAAGCTATCCGTGTCTGTGAATAATAACTTAGCTTTATCTCCATACTTATTTTTGATGCAGTTGTAATGAAAATCATACATCAGCGTTTTGCTTAAATCCAAGATACACATTCCCACATATGCCGGCCTGTTGAGGAAAAGTGTTTCTTTAATGTTATGCACCGCCAGAAGATTTTCATTGAAGATCTTACTGCTGACAAATGTTGGTTTAGATGTCATTTTCAACAATTTTTTTTCATCCGTCACAAGTCTGACATCAACTCTCTTTCTAAGATTCTCCATTGTTTTACCGAAAACTGAATTATTCATTAACTTGAAAAAGTCTTTCTCAAATGCATTTTTAGCACTTGTTCTTTTTTATTGTATTAAAATCAATATATTGTTTCAACCAAGGAGACTGATTGAATTCAAGTACTCTATGAACTTTTGTAACTTTCAATCCAAGATCCATATACAGTTGAAGATTTCTGTAATGAAGAACATACTTCTCCTTATTTTTCAAAGTTGGAATGAGTTTATGAACTAAACAAGTTGATATATTGTATTTGTCTGTTATTTTTTTACAATAGTCAGATAGCATGCTTTCAGTTAATTTAATCTTTTCAGGTACAAGTGGGTAATCATTATGAAGATCATGTAATTCTTTATTATATTCAAGATCAACTTCAAGAATTAAACCTTTTTTACTGTCTTCTTTGTATTTAGCCAGGTCTAACTCATTAATCTGTTTTTCAGTCAACCATTTGAAAGCGACGGTTGGTAAATATTGACTCATCGCCCAACCATACAGATTGTTCGCGTCTAGATACATGATATACTTTGAGGGCGCCTTCTTATCGTATGTTTTCATGTATTTATTATTTGACTTTCCGTATCGATTGGCAATGTATGAAATTCCACCTCTCATACCTTTTTCTATAAATTGAAACGTATCAATAGCAACCATAAGCTCTAATTTAATGTCAGTCATTTTTAACATAGCATCCCAGGATAACCCAGGGCTAGTGAAATAATGACAGGGATCAAGTTTATAGTATTGCAAACAGGTCTTTCTAAAGTTTTCAAATACATCAGCTAGTAGGAGGATGTCAGATTAAAGGTATAAGTCATGGTATTCACCCATATTTTATCCCACACATTTTGAGCATGTTTATAATCTTCATCTGTAATATGCTTATTGTTCATAATACTGAAGAAGTCCTCTTTTGTTGGCAGCTTTTCATCAAACTTTTTGAATGAATCCATGTAGTCAAAGGGGTAGACTCCCTTTTGTGACATTAAATCAAGCTTCTTACCTTTGAATTTTTGAGACGTATATTTTAATGATTCTTTTGGTAGATTACTCACTAGTTTTTCCAAACTAGAGCTCATAAATTGGAAACTATCAATGAAGGTTAGATGATTACCAAGCATGAAAGCCATATATTTTTCCATGTTATTAGGGATTGTATTGATATTCATTTGACACTTTTCACCTTTTTTATTTGTATATATATGCTTTTTGACTATTTCACCTATCTCTTGCATTATGAAATGCGAGTCATAACCTCTAAGATTATGAAATATTGCTGGAATTTTATCAGTTATTTGAAAGTTTAGATTACAATCTTGGTGAGCTGATCCTCTGTATTTTCCAGTTATATGACAGTGATCTCTGACTCTAACATCAGTTTTTTTGTATTCTTTTTCACATATATGACATCTGTTAGCTTTTTGGAATTCTTCTTCATTTTCTTCCGTCATTCTTAATGGTTTGTTGAATTCTTTTTTCATAACCTTCTTACAATATTTAACTTCCTCCAACATAGCTTCCATAAATTTATAGACAGCTTTCTCTCCTCTGTGAATTTTCAATGGTTTACTGTATTTGTCATTATAACAACAAACAACTTTGTAGCCGTAGCCGCAGTCTGTGTGCTTCTGGTAGGCTTCTGTGTATGATTTATCATTATCAGGCAGGCATCCATACACTTTTTCTGTGATGTCTTCAAAATCTGCGTATATTACAAATGGCACTGGTAGTTGTTTATGAAAATTATTGAATTTTAATATGTTATCACCTTTTGCTAGCATTTTAATTGCCTGAGTTCCATTTATTTGGATACAGTTTTCTTTATGATCTGTTAAGACCCTTTCAGAGCTAAAACACTGCAAACAATGCATGCAAAAGTGTTTTCTTTCTTTGTGTTTTGTTTGGTTGTACATAAACTTATTGAAGTCTTTAATCAATACATAATGTTTGTTTTCATTTTCTATGATCAACAACAGATTCAAACAGTCTTCATACTTTTCTTTTGAAACATAAATTGGATATGGTTGTTTGTTTTCATAACCAAATATATTGATATTTATACTTTTTTGTCTCTCAATTTTATTGTATTGTTTGACTGCAACTGGAAATTCAATTCCTGAATAATCTAACTTATTAATATATTGTCTGTCAGATTTTTTAATTCTCTGTGGGAATTTAGCTTGTGGATTTAAATATCTGATATGACACCATCTGAAGCATTCATTGTCATCATTCTTCAAATTGATCAATCCCTTCTTGCTGTTTCTGAGTTCTTGCGGCAGCTTAATATATGATGAACCTTTCATTGGATTATATATCACAACATTGAGATAATGACTGTCAACAGATTGCACAACCCATCCAGATCCCTCAGATATCCAAACAGCTACCTTGTTTAATATGTTTTGTTGTGTTGCTTGGAGAGTAGATTTGATTTCATTATTATTTATTATTGTTTGTGTTGGACTGTTAAAATATGCTGTCTTAAGCATTATTTCACCATGTGATATTTTTGTGAATGTTACCTATAGTGTTTCGACAAATTTTAGTCCTTTCATTGATTTCAGTAGATTTTTGATGTGTTTTTCAATATCCTTTTGTGTCTTTTGTAGTTGCATAAGTGGGTCTTTGTTGTTTTTCAACTCAGTTGAGTATGATTTTGTGTAGCCTTTCAGAGCTTTTTTAGTTTCCTCTATTTTAGTCTTTTGATTAGACATCAGATTTTGATACTTTTTGTCGATTTTGTGTGATTTTTTCTTCTCGAAAGGTTCATCAATCTTAAATTGATTAGATATTACTTTTTGATACCTTCCATCGATACTATTTGATTTTTCCTTGATACGTTTCTCTTTTGTCGACACTTTCTTCATTGCTTTCTCGTTAGTATAAACCACCTTACTTGGCGCCGGTTTAACCACATTTTGCTTCAGCAACATTTTGACAAGCTGTGATTTTGATAATTTTTTCAATTCAGATTTATTCATATTTATAATATCAGTAGATAATTTTCCAAGACCGAGAACCATCTGGCGCGACTCAGTCTTATTTTCATTTTGGCGATTAACCTTCTTATTACGCTTTTCTATAGCGTGGACATACTTCTTTTTCTCCAACATCCTCCAATATTCTATAGTAACAAATCTTTAAGTGTCTTTGTGTGTCTCACTTAGACTATCGAAAATAACCGTTTCTCGAGGAATACTAACTAAAAAAAATTGAGTAATATAACTATTGAAATTAGCCGTTTGTCTGGTAATACTGTTGATTAATACCCTTTATTGCTAAAACTATTGAAATTAGCTGTTTCATTAAATGATTTGCAAAAAACCCTGCCCCTCTTGATCTTTTCTCTTCGAGAAAATCTCAATTCACTGCCTCAATGCCAGGAATGTCCCATTAAATAAAAATATATAGTTTTTTATTTTTGAAAAAACAGTAAAACCATTTTTTGAAAAATGATCTCGTACAGACTGATTCATTAATTTGTTGGATTTTAGAGCAAACACTATGAAATAGTGGCGTTAACATTTCAAGTGTCTAAATCTCAGCTTCTTGATCACTGATTACTGTCACCCTTGGCTTACCTTGGACAGCGTTTGCAAATCATGCGCCACAGCCTTCTCTTTTACAAGTACCATTATTTCATTTATCGAATTTTCTGACACGATAGATTTGTTTGAAGACTTCAAGTCCGAAAGCTAAAGACAGACACAATACCCAAATTAGATACTGTGATTAACATTGGTCCTCAAACCGAGAACATTTTGAGGTAACAATTTGTGCAACACTAATTCACTCAGAAACAAGGGTTAACATATACACACGTAACTGAATAATGACACAACAAAATGGACGAAGAAATTAATCAAACTATATATGAGAAGATAAAAGCACTTGGAAAGAACTTTACAAAGGAAGGAAAATAACCTATGAAGACGCTTAATGACCGCACTTGTCACCAAATCTTATTTTAAAAAACGACAACAACAACAACTGTGGAAGTGAGATTTGAAGAGAGCCTGATTTAGCCTCTGACTGCAACTACGCATGGAAGTTTGTACATGTATGCTTCTGCAGACTAAACCGCAGCCAGGATTCGTGACGGAATTTTTTTTTTCATCTCTAAAGAGAGAGCTTCCATTTCCACTGAATCGTTTGAGCTTCATAATGCGTTATAAACTAAGTTGCAGTAGGCGTATTATGTAAAAAAAAAAACATCCATGGTTTCCGTCGTCGTTGTCTGCGGGTGCTCCAACAATAGAAGATTATTTGAGATTTCTTTATTATTATTATTATTATTATTATTATTATTATTATTATCAATTAATTTATAACCTTTTTGCATTTCCTTTCTGGTGATGAAATAGACGGTGCCTTGGAGACTAAAGTGTCCAGCACCGAGGAATACAGACTAATAAAATCTTCTCTTGCGGCCAGTGCACACTCGTACGATATCTATAAAAGTAAACTTGGGCATGCTCCCAAGCGAGTGTCAGCGGGAAGAGATTGGGGATAGCTGTGGAGATGTCATGTACATTATGTGCTGAAAAGTTTTTGCTGAGACGTTCAGATTCAACCTTGTTCTTACCGAAGACACTGACTTAAGGTGAATCAAATGTGGACACATTTGTCTCAAAAATGACAAGAATTCACAAAGGAATAGAGGACAATAATAGACATCCTAGTATTAAGCTGATAGGTAACCATGCACAGTTTATACGGCTTGTCTTGGGTAACACAGAAATACTTGGTAAAAACTCGCAGAGGAGGATGATTTTAGCGTCTAAAAGTTGGGCGTAATCAAAGCCAACTCACATAGAGGACAGTAAGTTACAGTACAGTAAGTCACGCGTTTTTTCTAGAGACTTGTGGGTTTGAATATTATGTCATATATTTAGGGTCACTCCCTCGCCGTTCGCTTGTCTATTGCTGTTCTGGTGTTATTTCGTTTTATTCTGTTTGATTTTAAATTATGATTGCCCGTTACCTCAAAAATAAACAGGCAAGCTTATAAGCTTGCAATCGAACAACACCATTAGGCTGTCTTTCTTCTTATCTCTCACTAGTCTGGCCTCAATGGCATCGATTGCATCGACTCGCATCCCGTACCGGAATTCATCCTTGTACTCCCTTCCCGGGTCGGATTGTCTGTTGGTGCTCAATGTGTCTTCAGTTCTCCTTTGATTCGTGCTGAAACTTCTTTCCGCCATGGAAGCATTTCTTAACGCAGAAGTCGATGACAAAAGAATAAATGCTATTAAAAACAAGCTTAATTATTCACAGAATAGTATTTTTTTTACGCTTAAGCACATTGTTCTTCCTATTGTTAATTTGAATGCGTTCTGGAAATCTTGGGTTCTCTGCAAAAATTGGGACGTTTCTTAAAAGCGGCCCCAAAAAGACTTTAATCTTTTATGCGCTATTTAAATTACTATCCAGGAATCTTCCAATCAACCCAAAAACAAAATTAAGACTAACAACACAGTTTCGGTGGATAATCAAGCTACAATTGGGACAAAAAATATTGCCATACACTTTTAAGTATTAGCGTGAGTCAACTAGGGGATCAGGGGGCATGCTCCCCCGGAAATTTTTTAAATTAAAGTCCTCTGAAATGGCTCGAAATGCATTTAAAAGTGACATGGTGTGATGAAACTTACACATTTTCAGCACCAACAAAGCGGTGTCTTAAAACAAGAATAACCAGTTTTCGGTAAAAGATTAAATAGAAAAGTAACTTCGATTTTTGTTAGTATTACTTGCTTTTTACTGTTTAAAAGTGTGTGTGTGGGGGGGGGGGGGGATAAGGCCCCCCCCCCCCCTCCATCCCTTCCCCCTGCGCGGTGTCTGTTAAAATACTAGATTTATTTTTTCACTTTTATAAATGGGCGACCTTTCGATTAATAGATATACCGATGATGTATTTATTAGATATTTGTACCTGATCAATCCAACTTTTAGGCAATTTGCTATGCCACTATATACGACTTATTTCCTTACAAGTTTTTAACAGTTTGGCATCCAACACCGTAAATCTTAATAGTTTACACGGGTATAGTAACATCAGTTTACCTAATGATTGATTGCAACCAATATTTTCTCCGCTAAAATTAAAAGTTCTCGAGTTTTCATCTCAAGAAAGATGGAGGACATCTCAGTTCTTACGTTATCCAGACCGGGAGGAAATTTTTCCCGTTCAGACCAACAATATTTTCGTAACTTTATCTGGAAACACTTTTATGTGATAAGTCATCTATATTCACCCTTCAAGTTTCAAGTTTCAAGCTTTGGAGGTGGGTGAGGGGGGCGGGGGGAGGGTGGGAAGGAATCTGCTCCTGCTCCCTCCCCAGATGACAACGAGGCCCAATCAGTAGAGGTGGTTGAAGTATACAGCACCATCTCAGACTTCGACTCCGATGGTTCAATATTGCCTTTATTATCTCAGTACAACAATCATGGTATCAAGAAGATATGCCTAATCATGCTTCACGTTCAAATTATTTTCAGTTCCGGAAGACTGTCTATTTTATTCACCGAAATCTTCCTACCTTGATGTGGTCGCAATTGATTTTGGGACAACCTATAGCGGGTTTGCTTTTTCGTTTAACAAAGACCAAGGGAAAGATGCCGTATTTATGAACATGGATTGGGTGAGTGAGCAAGGAAGCCAAACAAGCAAGACACCTACATGTCTACTGTGTAAACCAGATTTATAATTTGACTCTTTTGGATACGATGCAATCGAGAAATACGCTGGTCTGGAAGGCGACAGTGACGAAGAGTACTTCTTTTTCAAACACTTTAAAATGGCCCTGCACAATGATGAGGTATTTGCTTAATTTAAGGTAGCATGGAAGATGCATCGTCAGGGGCACCCAACGAGCCAAATCAACCAAACGCTGTAGAAAGGCATTTTTAAATACCTTATAGTGTTTGAAGTTTGTTTAAAGTGATGTTTTCATTAGCTAGAAGAAGTTCATCTGTTCGGCTTCCCTAACTGAAATTTTAATCGCCCGAAAATGTTAGGGAACAAGATCTTCCTTTCAGAAAATGTAAGCTAAAGTGAACTTTCCACAAACTTTCTTGGGAACTATTTTCTTTCCGAAAATGCTAGCTGACGTTTTTGACTGCCAAAAACAGCAATTACGACCTTTCCGAAATACTTAGGGGCTATGATTTCCCAATTGCGAATCTTTTAGGCCACGTTTTAGTAACGAAAATCCGAGTGCACTCTTTAATCGACGCCTAAAACTCAAGGCGGATTAACCTCCACCGAACAGATATCTACCGAAACTTGTCATTGGGTGCCCCTGCATCGTGATGTTATGAATTTCGTACCTGTAGATCAGTTTCTCCAACCGTTTAAATGGCGTTTGCTGACAACATTTCATATGACATACAGTATCTTAACGAGTTCTGTGTGAGAGTGAAGTTGCTGAAAATGAACCAATTGATATGACTCTAGGATTTAGTGCTTGCAGTCCTAAAATAAGGGTGGAGATAAAGGTAGATATGCATTATGTTGTTTTGCTTAGAATAATTGCTTGTGAATAAAAATAAAATGCTTGAAATAAAAAAAAGATTCAGGTAATATTTCATATGGGGGATGGATGAGCGGAATGATTGATTGATTGATTGATCGATCGATCGATCACTGCCTGGCTGACTATAGTTGATTGGCCAGTTGATTGATTGATCTTTTTAGTCTCTGGACTTGGAAACGACGATTACAGCAGCCAATGGAAAAAACGTCAAGGCTAAGACGGTGTTTGTTCTTTCAATCAAGTTCCTCAAAAAAGAAGCTCTTAAGATAAAATGTCAGCGGACTGGAGATGACCAGAACTCCGTCCAAGCCTGATTTTCTTTTTTTCGGGACCTTTCGAAACAAAAAGGGCAACAAAAAGAAAACAATTAAATAAAAAGCAAACAAAACAAAACCAGAAGGATGGCCATATGTAGAGCCGAAGCCAAGTTACTGCATTGTTGTGCAAAATGGCAGAACAACAAACTCTTATCTAAACAGCTGTAGGAAGACAAATGCACTGGCCACTGTACTGACCAATTGGGAAACTAGTTCCGATTTTGAAGACGCTTTTTCAGACTTACAGGTTGATTGTTAATAATTAACCGCCTAGTTAACGGGAAGTGCATTCACCAACAATCTCCACTCGAGCCCTAAAATTTGCCGTTTCTCACATCGTTGCCTCTCACTCAACATTTTCCTTCATTAGGCTGGTCTGGCGTCACCAGAGAACCCTGAGCAGTTAATGATCGCTTTGGAACCGGAGGTAGCAGCTGTTTTCTGCCAGGAAAAGAATCTGGGCGATTTTTGTTCGAAGACTGGTACCAGATCTGTGGATGGAATACTGTCTCAACCTAAAACTGATTACATGGTGGTTGACATTGGAGGTAATTGATACTAATTGTCGGTTTAATAAATGCATACCTTATCGAACTAAGAAGTGATAACAATAACAACAAAAAAATACTTCAATGAAAGGCACTTACATAATATATATTTGATCAATCATCAGTGCTAGGGGAATCGGAAGAAGAGAGATACGAAAATTTTGCGACAAATGCGACAATTGAATTATTGCTCTTGCTTGTATTTATTATTATGGTGTTTATTATTATTGCTAGTTGCATGCAATCGAAGATCAGTAATGCTTTCGAGTATCCATTGCTGCGGTAGTCTGATTTGATCATGAAATCGATTACAAGTTTGTAATATGAAGTGACAGGGTTGTGATAGGTTGTGTGTGTGTCCTTGTCGGCTGGAATTTCCCTGTGATTCGGTAATATTTCAGATATTGGGATGAGAAAAAGTGATTGTAGTGTAAATAAAGATTTGGTTCTTATATGCAGCGAATATTAATATCTTCAGACTCAGCTAGCGTGTTCGATACAAGATGTGTTCAGCATCTTATGTCACAAAAGCCCTTACGTATGTTTTACCAGAGCACCTTATGTTTCCCTCCAAAGTGAGGGAAAATTATCTACTAAACGACGCCAACGTTGGTTGTACAACACAAACAGTACTTGATTTTGCGCGGAGCTTTTGATTGTAATCTTTACTCGTCAAGCGTTGGCTGTTTACCGTAAAATCGATGGTTTTAAATATTTTCGGTCTGTAAAGCAGTTCTCCTTTTGAGTCTAACGTCGAACTTCACTAGACCACGCGTAAATAAACAGTGCGAGGATGAACTCACGATATCATTTATGACGTCGTCGTATATTATTATTATTATTATTATTATTATTATTATTATTATTATTATTTCAATCCCATGTAAATAACAGAAAAGAAATTTATTACTTGCATTTCTTGAGTTTTTTTTAACACTGTTTTCTCAGGGGGAACTCTTGATGTTACAGTTCATAAAATACAAGACGATGGTAAAATCAAAGAGATACATAAGGTAACAGGGGGCCCTTATGGGGGAATAAAGGTAAACGAGCAGTTCCAAAGCCTTCTAGACGAGTTGTTTGAAGCAAGAAAGATCAGAACCTACCGAGAGAGGAACCCGTCTGACTGGATCGCAGTAGTATAGTGTTTGGCGGTTTCAGCACACATTTCAAATAAATGATTATAGTTATTTAATTTGATGGAATATATAGTTATTTAATTTGATGGAATATATAGTTGTTCAATCTTATATAATCTATAGTTGTTCAATCTGATGGAACCAAGGTCTGCACACTTCAATCTGATGGAATCTATAGTTTATTAAAATGCGTGACATTCTCGGAAAAATCACCAAGCGTGACATTCTCGGAAAACAGGGAATGAGTCATCACCTATAGCTATTATTTCTCACGTGACGTCATGTGTTAGTTGCATAAAGAAATAATATCTCATATAATAATATAGATGAGTTGTAATTCAGTAATTCACAATGAATTGAAAAATATGGGAGAATTGTCATGTCCTTTTTGTGATCTGAAAATAGCAGAACATAGTGTTAAAAAAGAGGAACCGTGTTGTGATAAACAGAAAATGTTTAATGATGATGGTGAGAATGTTTGTCTAAATTGTGGTTCAGTCCACGGCTATGACTATTGTAAGGAGTACGTTGACTTTCATAATAATATGTATAAAATAAAGCGAAAATCTGTATATCACCGGAAGTACCATATTGAAAATGTGATAAATGGTATATGTCGCAAGAATAGATTTCAAATTTCTGTAAAAGATAAGGGTAAAATATTGAAAATATTCGAAGAGATAGACACTGTCCTTCCTTTGGTGAATAAGAATCGTAAAAGGATGATAAGTACGAAATTTATGCTTAAGCAAATATTTTTAATGCTTGATCTTCCATTTGATGAAATAAAAGTTACTAGATCAAAAAAGACGCTTGGATTTTATGATCAATATTGGGTTGAGATTCTATTGTTGAGATTGGATAAGATTATTCGTATTATCAAGCAGTGAATTTTTCATCATATTTCAGTAGGTACTTATCAATAATTGGACTATTATCAGTCACATAATCATCGATATTCTTCATTGAGATTTGTATACTTGAAGCATCAAAATCACCACTTCTCAACTTGTCTTTTATTGAATTGAGTAGATGTTGATAGCTTTGATAAGCATATGTGCAATTTTGGATTTTCAAATCTAGGTTTTTTGCTTCATCCACCCTTGTATCAAAAGTGCTGCTGTACTGATGGCTACAAAACTAACACCACCTGTTGCAACGCTTGTGGCGAGACCTCCAGTTGCAAAGATGATAGACAAGGAATTCCCCAGTAATTTCCATTTTTTGAACCGTTTAACCGCCTGTTTATGAGCCCAACACTTTCTGTGATATGTTCGGTAATAGGATTTTAATTCATTTACCTGATCTTCTGTTAATTCATCTGAAATATGATTCCAGTTGAATATATTCTTACGTTTGACTGACATATATATCATTTATACAATAATTCTATTGAAAATACAATACAGTATTCCTGACATCTGGCCGCATAATGGAGATCTTTTTCTTCGCTTTGTTGTGAGGTGCTTAGATATGGCATAACAATATCCCCGATCTAATGAATAACTGTTATAAAATCTTCCATAAGCATCATGAAGTATACCATGTGTTTGTAATGTATCAATCCAACCAAGAGTATGTTCCAAGAAATATGTCAAGCAACCACTACCTGGGCCGATAAGTCCAATATCATTATGCTCATGTAAAATGTCACTAATTGTAATTAATTTATTGAAATGCTTGTGATACAAATATTGGTAAACCATAGCTGATTTCAAAATTGAGTCATTAATATGTGGATATTGTTTTTTAGTATGTTTGAATAAATATTTCACGTATTTAATAATGTCTTTCATCATATAATAATCAATTATATAATTTAAAGATCAAAATAATCTTCAATGAAACGATACATATTTCTCAGTTCTTGGTTAGTTAGTGATTTCTGCCAAACAGCAAAAGAATAAAGATCCATTTCACAAAAATTAATTGCAGAACCAACTGTATGAACTTGACAACCAATAAACATTTCTTGTGCACTACCAGTCAATGTTGCTGAAATTGATCCTGTTCCAACTGGTGTCATTGATGAAATACCTCTGAAAAATTCCATATTATGACCATCAACTCGAAGAGTAAAAACTTCAATATTTCCCGTCAGATTAGCCAAAGAAGAAACAGCAAGTCTTCCATTTGATGTAGAACCGAAATCAATATAACATGCTCCATTAATCCAAGGCAGATGAACACCAAATCTAACAGCACCCTTACCCCATTGAAATTGTGATTGATATTTTGTTTGTTTTGTGTTTGCAATGATTATAACAGTACAAGTATTTCCACTCCGTCCAGCAACTTTAGAAACATCAAATGAACTGTTCTCCAAGTAGTCATCACTGCCATCAAAACGTATGAAAAACTTTTTCTTGACTGAATCTCTCAGTAACAATGGTTTTTTCGAATTAGAAGTTTGTGTAAAAGTGACATTATTAACAGGATCCAGCCAACTAGAAACAGAGATGGTATCAAAGCAATTGAAATTCCATCAAGAACAGGTATACCAGGCAGTGAATTTGAAATAACAAAAGTTGCTCTATCTAACTTCAAATCTAGTTGTTTTTTTGTTACACAATCATCATCTGATGTTCCTTCATCAACATTAGTTATTTTATTTCCTCCAATATCAAAATGCCCATCTTGTGTTAATGTAAATCCATCACCTTGTGGACCCTGTGGGCCTTGTGGACCAATTAGACCTATATCACCTTTATCACCTTTATTGTCTTGATTTAGTGAATGATTGAATACACCCATATAATATTATTTTAGATTAATTCATGACCACTTCAAGTGTGAATGCTGTATCAAATTCTCTACTATTGGGATGTGAATAGTCAATTATAAGATAGCCTCTCGATAATGATTTGTTGACGTTAACCGTTGTGATGTTTCTACTTAAAGAAGATTGTCTGTGTTCATAAATAGTTACTGGTAATGGCAAAGGCCCACCACCTTCAGCTTCTGTCTTGAAATAAAATATTCCGGGTTTTGTTCCTTGTATGATATACATTTTCTTAATATAAAAGTTATTGTTATGAATGACTAAAAAATCAGAGCCATTTATCAATACAGGCTTTAAAGCATTCTTATCATGTCCTTGTTTGGCTTTGACAGAGCAATTTAAATATTGTATTTGACCGATTATTCCATTCCCATTCAAATTTAGATCACCTCCTAATTTTGGTCTGTAAAGAGCAAATCCACCCAAATCGAAAGCTGTTTCCATAGTTACACCTGTAACGCTTGAACGAAATAGATTCAAACTATTATTATGAATTCTATAGCCATTCAGATTTAAATCACCACCAAGTTTAGCCTCTTTTATCAGATAAGTGTTCATATTAATATTATTCAGCATTGTCAATTCGCCATTGTCTCCACCAAACAACCAATTTTCATTTTCTTTCACATCAAAACCATTCAAATCTAAATCAGTTTGTAATTGTATTTTTTCATTCACGATTTTATAAGCTTCTGTGAAGTCATAAACACTTGATGGAACGTCTACAGCTTCAAAATCAATACCATATGCAACACAATGAACTTTGTACTTATTTGGATAAGTTGGGTTAGCATTAATATGAATCGTACAATATAAATATTCAGGTGGTGAACTTACTGAAGGTTTTTCAATCCATAATAAATATCTCGAATGATCTTCATTTCTGTTATCAAATTTTCTCCCTACAGTTTTATGAATTGTAATTCCACCAGTTGCACTGAATGTTACACTACTAAGACTCATTCCTTCATAATCAGGAAATAGCCATTCAAGAATGAAAGTGTATTTTCCATCTTTTATTGTGTACATATTAAATCCAATTCTAGCTCTGTAAATATGATTAGCTTCTTTATTCAAGTCTATATCAATGACCTTTTTTGAAATCAAATGTGGTGAACGAGGTAAATTGACATATCCATTAACTGTCAAGCCATATTCAGTGCTAATTTCATCGATATCATTCATCAAATATTTGAAAGCATTCTTCGGATGAGAAGCAGATGAAATATGACTTTTTTCTAATTGATCTAAATTTACGGCATCGGTTTTATTTGTTCCTTTTTTTAAGTCAATGATTTTATGCCCTCCAAGTTTCATATCCGCTGCCATCGCATTTGTTCCATTCAATAATAAAGTGTTTGCTCTAATGGTTTGTGAAGCTCGATTTAAAACTCTGAAGTTCACTGCATCAGTTTCATTCACCACATCCGCTAAATTCGTCACTTTATTTCCACCCATCGACAAATCGCCATACATTGCAGTCGAACCGTCTCGTCGGAGAAAATATTCGTCAGTATAAAGTTTTGTCACCGCATCGTCTGCGTTGACGGGTGGAGCAAGATCAGTAATGGCATTGTTGTTCATATTCAGATTTTGTTGTGCAATCGTATCGAGTTTGGTTTGCAACCTCTGGTCCACATAACTTTTGTTTACAGCATCTTGTGGGTTTGAGGGGTTATCCTGCAGGTTGAGGATTTTGTTTAGTTTCATGTCAATGTTACTACCAAACGCAACATGGCCGTTTTCAATTTCATAAGCTGGGTCATGGAGAAAGTAAGACAAATTGGTATGATAGCCATAGGCCCCATAAACGATGATATGTGTTTTGGTGTTAGACGCAGGAGCTGTGCTGGAAAGTTCCACCTCAATCGCCGCTTGACCACCACTGGTTTTTTCTATCTGGAAACGTTTTTTCATGTAACCATCAACGTGTGGAGTTTCAGGAAAAGGTTTTTGAAACGGCTGTCCCGCATCTCGTATATTTACAGTTGGAATGAATAAATCGACTGTTGCACTTCTTGGATCAGATGGTGAGTAAAACTCAACAACAAAAGTGTACTGACTGTTTCTCAAAGATGTCAAATCAAAACGAATTTTGGATGTAAAGTTGCCACTTCGTTTAATGAAAAAAGACAATGAGGACTTATTTATGTGGTATGGTGATCTATCAAAATTCTCAATTCGAAGGTTTGTTGCATCACTGACTGCAGAAGACTTGGATATATATTTTAACAGAAAAGCGAATGGGTTGCGTTGAGCTCCTGATGCTGAAAAAACAAGGTCATCAACATACTTTTTGTTGGCAGAATCTTTATCAGAGTTTGGAGATCCAACATTTGTTATTTTATTGTCACCCATGACAAGATCACCGGTCATTGCAACACTTCCATCTTTTTTAAGAAATGGTGAAACATCAATGCCAGTAATTCCAGCAATTTCAGTATCAACATACCCCTTCGTGGCTGTATCATTGTTTGCTGTCGGCGCTGCTACATTTGTTATTTTGTTGTCACCCATGTTCAGATCACCAGTCATCGTTTTACTTCCGTCCGAAAACAAGACATTGGTTCCAAGATTACTAATAAACTGAAAAGCATTCTCGCTAAATTGTTTAAAAACCCCGTAATTGACGGCATCACTGAGGTCCGGTTCCACACCAGGAGTCAAGGGGGCGTTAAATACACCAGTTATTCTGTTGTTACCCATGTTCAAAACACCAGTCATAGCAACACTACCATCCTTTTTGACAAATTCATCATCAACATATTTCTTCTTTGTAACATCACCGTCATCAGTTGGTTCAGCAACATTTATTATCTTATTCAATTTCATGTCAATATCACCGCCAAAAGCAACATTGCCGTTTTCAATTTCATACACTGGGTCGTGAATATGTGAGAAAATGATATTAGAAAATCCATAAACACCATAAACTATCACATGATGTTTGGTATTATTTGATAAATATGGTGAGATCAACAACATATCTATCGATGTAGATCCTTGATTTTTTTTCTCAAGGAAGAAAATCCTCTTCATGTAACCATCAACGAGATGAGTTTTCTGGAATGCTCTTTTTATCGAATCATTTCCTTCAACCAAATTGGATGACAGATCATCATCATCCACAGTAGAAGAATTCGGATTGTCAGTGTAATATTCAACAACAAATGTGTATTTGGAGACTTCCAATTGTGTTAGATTGAAGCGGACAACTGTTGTAAGACTGGCTGTGGGGATAACAAAAGACAATGATTTTTTGTTCAGAATGTAAGGGCTTTTATTATAGTCTTCCAATTGCAGATTGTTAGCATTTCTGATGACTGTTGTTTTAGACACATCTTCTAGAAGGAATTTGAATGGATTAACACGTCTACCCTCGATTGCCATGACAGCATCATCAACATACTCTTTAGTGGCTGCATCTGTGACATTAGTTGGGTCTGCTACATTACTAATTTTTTTGTTTTCAATGTCATAATTACCATCTTGTGTTAATTTGAATCCATCACCTTTGGGACCAACAGCTCCAGTAGCTCCTTGTGGGCCAATTGCACCTGTATTACCTTTTGGACCTCTATCACCTTTTTCACCTTTGGGACCAATTGGACCTGCTGGACCTCTTTCACCAGTTTTTGTTTTATCTTGATCTTGTGGAGAATTGAAAACTCCCATTATATTATATTGTTAGATTAATCTTCTTCATCACTGCTTTCATCTTCCAAGAATTCAGGTGGTATGGTGTCATAGATGACAGGTAGTCTCTTATTGTTTTTCAATACTTTTTGTGTCCTCCTGTATACTTCCATTTTGATTTTTTCAGCGATTTCAAATGGTGTTTCAACATCAGAAGGTTTGATCAATTTTTCGATTCTCTTTGTTTTTGGATTCTCCTGTTTTTCTGGATTTTGAAAATTGTTGATTGCCATATAATATTAGATTAGATTAAACAGCAGCATAAAAATTTCTCTTGATTGTCTTCATCGGCTTGTCAACATAACAGAAGGAATAAGGTTTCTTGGTGGCTTCAATGTATTTCTTCTTGTCTATTCCAAGTTCTTGTGCAATCAAGTTTCTTTCTCTTGTGGATGGGAAATCATAAAGGCAGAAGTGACTGCAATTGAGTCTGATTGATTTTGGACAGCCATAGAATGATTGTGTGAGATATATGACTGAACAGTTCTTGTGTCTTCCCTGAATGAAATAGCCGATTATCTGATCTTGTTTCTTGTCAGTGACAAAATCATCAAAAACAACCAATCGCTGCAAATCTGTGTCTTTTATTTGTTCAACTGGCAATATCTCTTCTTGACTGCAAACCAAGGCAGGATATCCAATGTGACTGCTTATTTCATCCATTACTTTCCGAAGATATTGATACTTGTCTTGATCCAAATTTTTTGCATAAAGATGTATCTGATCATAATAGACCAAAGGTTCCATAATCAGATGCATCAACAATGTTGTCTTTCCAGATCCAGAATTACCAGCCAGCAGCATCCTGAAAGTGTCTTTTGGCATATACGGATACAACTGTCTGAATGAATTCTTTGAACCCTGAATATCATAATTAGGGATTTCCATATGTAAATAGTTTAGATTAGTCTAACACAATTGTATATGGATGTAGAACGAATGAAAAGGCTTCTTAAAAGTGGAATTGAAGCTGGAAATAAAACAAGAGAAGTTCGTGATGTTATCAAGACTTATGAATACAGAAAACAGGATGCATATGATACAACATCAGAATTACTGAAACCCTCTATTGATGTCCAGAAGAGTGTGAAAGAAAGTGTCGACAAAAAACAGGATGAAGTCATTGAACAGTTGAAAAAAATCAACAGGCTTTAACACAAGGACTTGATGATGTTATGGAATCTAATCGTAGAGCAATTGTATTTGGTCAGGAACTTCCTTTAGCAATTGAAGGACCTAAAGATGAGGATAGGACACCCAACATATTATCGATCGATAACAATTTCGATAGAGATGATAGAATCATATTAAGAAATCACAATCTTTTGAAACCATCCGATTTGACTCAAGTCGCCCCACAAAAACTTCTTGAAGAAAGGGAGAAAGCTGCAGAAAAAGCCAGGGATATGGGAAGAAGAAAAAAAATCATTCACTCCAGAAGAAAATGAATCTCATAAAAGAGAAATACAAACTTTGAAGAAATATAGAGATACGATTTCAGATGTATTAGCTTCTTACAAATACAAAACAGGGAAAGGAATGGGTTCAAGGGATGCATTTTTGGGTGACATGCTTTCAAGACTGCAGTTGCTTGGTGGATCTATTTCAGCCGGCAACAACAGCAAAGATGTTCAAAATGAATTCACAAAAATATTGCATACATTGAACAGACTGGGAATCCTGAAAACTGGTGAGTTGAATAAAATAATGATGAAATATCTAATGTAAAATTATCCAATGTAATAGTATATGACAGAAATTTCATTACGATTCAACAGTAAAAACAGAGACAAAATTGGTGTCAGTAAGAGTCATGATTTTGAAAAAAGATTCAATACACCTCTTAAATTAACGAATGATTTGAAATATGAAATGGCTGTGAATGTTATCAATATGACATACAGTTGGTACAATATCAGAGATATTTTTGGGAATAATCAAATTAAATACAGCTATGACAAAGGTTTAAACTGGGAAACAATAACATTCGTTGACGGGATGTATTCATACGACGATATCAATAGTTACATTCATGAGTATATGAGTAAAAATAGCCATGTACTGAATCCATCTGAAACAGACAAATCAAAATTCATGTATGGCATTAACATGTATTTCGTTTTGTCAACAAATCGCATTTTGATTGAACTTGATGAAAACTATCGAGTGGATCTGAGAAATCTTGATTTCAGAAAACTTATCGGTTTCGATTCAAAATTAGTTTCAGCCACAGAATATGGAACAAATCTACCTGATATTACAAGAGGAGTAGATGAAATTTATATCAATTGTGATATGGTGATAGATAGCATTGTTGATGGAAATAGCACAAATACAATCGCTGTTATTCCAGTCACAGATCTCGTTAGAAGTTTACCTTTCACTTACAAACCTCGTTTTCTTTCATGGAATCCTGTCTCAACACATACAATCAGCTCAATACGCTTTTATGTCACTGATTCTTCTAGACAGCCAGTTGATTTAAATGGGATAGATTGGTATATTGAGTTATTCTTGAGAGGTGTGGAATTATAAAACCTAATAGTATATGAAACGGTTTGAGTTTAAAAAATATGAACAACATGGTGAAGGTATTGTGACTGACATTATCAAAACAGCTGGAAAAAAAGCAGCCACAACAATTGGTGAACATGCTGGCAAAAAAGCTGGTGACAAAATCATAGAACTTTTGAAAAAGAGAAAAAGTGGAACTGAGAGTGTGAGCCAGACTGGTGGTTTAATCAAAAGAAAGAGAGGCAGACCTCGTAAAATCAAATAACTTTTATCTAACACAATAATATATGTCAAACTATCGTGACTCAAAATATATCGAAAGATATGAAGATGTAGTGTTCGAACTAGAGACAGCACTTAATACTGTAGTAGCAAACAATGATCATCAGAGGAAAACAGGTTACCGTTTCGTTGTTGATAACAGTGGAGAGACTACACCATTTGACTGGTATAATGCCCGTTTCAATGTTATTTTCATTGTAAAGAAGCTTGCAGATGGAGCTGACATTGCTGCAGGAGATCGAAATGGTATTGTTAATTCAGTTCACGCTCTTATAAACACCATTAATGTAAAAATGAATGGTCTTGATGTTTATGAGTGCCGAGATGCCAACCAAGCCACAAATATTAAGTCATTGCTTGAGTATTCACAGGGTTATGCTGTAAGTCAGGGAACCAATGAGTTCTTCTATCTTGACGACAAAAGACAAGCTGATGATAGAGTTGCCCAGGTGGCTACTTATAACAAAGGTTTCGCAGCTCGCAAAGCACTGTTGAATGGTGCAGCTGGTGAAGTAAATGCAGAGAGCTTGCATTGAACAGATACGGTTTTTTCAAGAGCTTTTGGGATGAACTTATGCCTAACTCAAAAGTAGAGGTGAACCTGACACTTGAGAGTGATGCCAATATGATTTGGCAAGCTGCCTGATGATTGTCGTGTGGTACTAACTAAATTCCAGCTAATAGTTCCTCGCATTGTTTTTAATTCTACGGGAAAGTCCTTATACATGAGCAAGTATCTTGACAACAGAAAGTGGACTTACATGAGAGAAATGGTTGAGAGAGGCAATTCAACAAGACAACAGACTACCAATTTCCGTATTTCCACAGGAATAAACAAACCCAGGCATGTCTTTGTATTCATCATCAATGATGCAAGTGATGCATCTCAGACAGCCAATAAATTTCTCTATAACACATTCTCAGTTGCAAATAACCGAACTTTGACTGATTGTTATCTTGAAGTTGGCAATGGAAATGATTATCCAGAGGTACATTATAAACCCTCAACTGAACCAACAAGAGTATTTAGAGATGTTTTGAAATATGTTCAAGCTGTAAATGATTTCAGTGAAAGTACCCTTCTTAACAGGGGCAACTTCGGTACAATATTCCCTTTCATTTATTTTGATTTGACGAAACAGAAACAGGATATCAAAGATGGAATGACAAAACTGACTTTCAAATACACTTTGAGTGCTGCAACAGATGCTGATTACAGTGTGTATGCATTGGTCCTCTATGAGCAGGATATTGAGATGAGAAAGACTGATGGAAAATTAATTCTGAGATCAATGTAAATTAAATAATAAATTAAATAAATAATTAAATAAATTAAATAAATTAAATAATTACATTAAATGATTGTTTGTATTAAATACAATTTAGTATAAACATATATTATATGACTACTTATCATCCTCATGGAGTGAAACTTTCACAGGGTCAGAAACAAAAGCTAGCAAAAGCTTATGCAACAAATTCGCCTGTAACAATCAGGTTGACACATAGTGAATTGTCTGGAAATGATCAACTAATGTTGACTAAGACACAAATCAACAAACTGATGAAATCAAGATGATCAGGAAAAGGTTCAGACATCAAAATATCAAAATCACAAATCAGAAAAGCTGTTGTAGAAGGAGGTTCTCTTTGGTCCAGTCTTTTTTCACTTGGAACAAGACTATTGCCTTATGCAGGTAAAGCAGTAGCTAAAGCGGCTCCAGCATTGGCTACAGGTGCTCTTTCTTCATTAGCAAGTCTCGGTGTTGATAAACTATTTGGGAAGAAACAAAGTGGAGGATTTCTTATTCCTAATGCCAATTTATCCCAATTATTGAATGTAGGAAATTTATTGAATACGAGACAGATGGCAGATATTATTCAAAAAATGCAGTATGGTGGAGACGTTGTTATCAAACCAACAAAAGCGCAGACTGGAAAGGGTATTGGAACAATACACGCCAGTATTGGAATTCCTTTGGCCATAGAAGCAATTAGAAAATTAACTGGAAAAGGTTTGCATGTTGAAAGCAGCCGCCCAAGACGGTCATTACCAGTTCATGTTCCAGATTCCATTGCAATAAATAAAAGTGGTGGAAAACATGCTATGATTCCATGGCAATCCCCTCCTGTTTTTGGTACATGGGATAACCCAATCGGTTATGGAATGAAAAAAAAAAAGAAAAGGAAAAGGACTTCTGTTAGGAAAAGACAGCCCATTCAATTCAATCCCCATACTAGGAACCATTTTGTAAACAAACCCTTATCCAACTTTGATTTAATCAATTGGGTGAAACAACTTGGAATAAAACAATTTAGAGGAGTATTTTCAAGAGACAACCTTCCCAGACAAATAAAAAACAATGAATGTGGGATAGTCAATCTTGATTCCAAAATTGGACCAGGTACTCACTGGGTATGTTATCGAATTGGTGATAGATACTGTGAATACTTTGACTCATTTGGTTTAATGATGCCAACAGAAGTACAGAAATACATGGCTACAAGTGGAAAACAACTTGAATACTCTGGTGATGAGATACAAGAAAGGGATTCAGTCTTGTGTGGATATTGGTGTTTGTACTATCTTCTCTAGAGACAAAATGGGAGATCCATTCTTAATACAATACATAATGCTGAATTTGATCCAACAGACACAAGAGTCAATCACAGGTTTATCATAAATTATTTCAAGAATATCTAACTGAATTATATGGAAACAATTATTGTGCAAGTTGTTGGAACACCTGTTGTAGTTCGTAATGACAAGATAATGATAGTACTCAAGAACCAATTCGGCGAAGATGTTATAATAATATGTGAAGTGAAACAAGTTTTTAAAGAAAATATCTAACCAATATGTATAATGGTAAAATCATATTGTGTGAAACAGAAGAAAGTCACTGAATGTGTACCAGGAAGTGAAAGATATCAAAAGACAAAAAATGGTAGAACAATGTTGAAATGTACTTGTGCTGAATGTGGAATCACAAAGACTAAATTTGTCAGAAATCGGGGAAACTAATTAGCCCGTCTAAAGGGGCGGGCATACTAGATTCAGCCGCAGATATGGCACTAACAGGATTTTTGGAACATGGAGTCCCTTATTTAGCGAATAAGAGTGTTGAAATGGGTAGATATTATGCATCAGAAGCAATGAGAAATCCAAAGCTGCAAAAGAAATTAATTGACAAAGGACTTTCCCTCGCAAAGCCTGCAATCACAAAGGTTGGGTCAGAAGCTTTGAAACAACTCTCAACAAAAGTGAGACCAAATATTCGTTACAAAACAGATATCAAAGGATTAGATTATGGCGGTGCTATTGACATTCATAAATTAATTGGAAAAATACCAAAACCCAAAGCTGGCTGGACACCAAGTAAATACAAATATATGGGCCCATACAATCCACTGCATGAACAGCTGGAATATGATCCAAATACTGGTGAGGTCTTGAAATGGAATGTACAACCTTATAACAAAGTGAATGAAATAGCAGCTTACCATGATATTTGTTATGATATGGGAAAAAATAAAGGCGATTGTGATAGAACAATGGTCGAGTCACTAGATCAAATACCATATGGTGAGATGCCAAAATGGGGTCAAACAGCTAGATTCTTAATCGACAAAAAACAGAAACTTGGTCTTGGTGTTTCAAAAAACGGAAAAAGCCGTCGAGTGAAGAAAACTGGCAAGAAAAACTAGCTGATGAATTACATGCACCCATAAAACGAAATTTCACTCGGCGGCGTGTGATTGTAAATAAAATTGATGAAATATGGGCTGCTGATCTAGTTGAAATGCAACAGTTCAGTAAATGGAATAAAGGTTATCGATATCGTCTCATGGTTATTGATGTCTTCAGCAAATACGGTTGGATTGTCCCATTGAAGGATAAGAAAGGTGAATCTGTCACTGAAGCATTCAAAACAATATTCAAGGAAGGCAGAAAACCACAGTATTTATGGGTTGATAAAGGTAAAGAGTTTTACAACAAACACTTGAAGGACTTGCTAGAGAAACATAGTGTACAGATGTACTCAACTGAGAATGAAGAGAAGTCATCAGTAGTTGAAAGATGGAATAGGACAATGAAGTCCAAAATGTGGAAGCAGTTCACTGTTCAAGGTAATACACAGTATTTAGACATGTTACCAAAATTAGTGAAACAGTACAACAACACAAAACATTCAAGCACAAAGATGACACCCGTTGAAGCATCTGATAAGAGGAATGAAGGAACTGTTTACTTCAATTTGTATGGTGATATGAAAACATTAAAACAGAAACCGAAATTCAAAATAGGTGATAAGGTTCGAATATCTAAGTATAAAAGAAAGACTTTTGACAAAGGATACACACCAAATTGGACTGAAGAAGTATTTACAGTTGATAAGATCCAATACACTAATCCAATCACTTACAAACTAAAAGATCTCAACGATGAAGAAATACAAGGGAGTTTTTATGAAGCTGAATTATTAAAAGCCAGACAGGATGTATTCCGTATTGATAAAGTCATTCGCAGAGATTACAAGAAGAAACAAGCTTTGGTGAAGTGGAAGGGTTACCGTGACGAATTTAACAGTTGGATACCGTTCAAGGATTTAAAAGACATATTATAAAGAGAAAATTATCTAACATATATGTGAAGGAGACCTACAGTATATCTGTTATTTGCTATCATGTAGCCAAGAATATTATTATTCCTGACTATATTTAAACACAGGTCGAAAATGAATGAAAAATAAATTATTATAATATAATATACAAATGCAAAAATATTCCTACGATAATAAAGAATTGGATGTATCAATAGATTGCTATCTTGATGAAAAAAATGACGTTTGGTTCAGAGGAAGAGACATTGCTAAAATTCTTGACTATAAAAATCCACAAAGAGCAATCAGAGATTATGTTGTATCGGATGATAAAATCTTAAGAGACCACAAAATCAGCATAAATTCACGGGGGACAAAAATGGTCCCTCGTGCTGAGACCCCCGAAAAAACTTTCAAATGTTTCTTCATAAATGAATCTGGACTTTATTCACTAATACTGTCCTCTAAAAAACAGGAAGCAGTAAAATTCAAACATTGGGTTACATCGAAAGTATTACCATCAATCAGAAAACAGGGATATTACAAACGGTTCAATGATAGAAGCAATAATATGCTTTTAATTGAAAGTGAAAACGATCTGCACTACAAGATTGTTTCATTCATCAGAAAGAAATACGAAGGTGCATTAATGGTGGCGGGATTAGGTGAAAATCAAATAAGCCCAAACATGAGAATCAGAAGTTATAAGAAAGGATATATGGCTGGACAATGTGATTTAATGCTAATGAATCCCACAAGAAAACACAGCGCTCTTTGTCTTGAATTTAAAAGCCCTACTGGTGTGTATCAAGTATCGGACAAACAAGTTAATATGAAGCAAATGTATGAGAAAAATAAGTGCAAATACATTATGAGTGATTGTTTCGAAGATTTAATTTATGAGATAACCAAACACATGGAAGAAAGCAAATTATACTTATCACGAAGGAAAGATTTAAAAGAAAATTAAATTGATATAAAAATAAAAATATATAGATTATATATGGAGAATCAAAATGTCAAAAGAGGTCGAGGAAGGCCTAGAGTTCTCAGCGATGAGGAAAGAAAAAACACAAGACTACCTATATGCTAAATAAAGAATGGTTCTGTAACATATGTAAGACAGGACGTAACTACACAATGGCTGGGAAATCTTGTCATATTAAAACAAAAAAACATCCAAAAAATATTCTTCAATAATTACAATTCAAAAGGATCCAGTAATTGGATCAATTGAATTCTAAACCATATTTAAACGCAGACGGAAATGTTTTAAAGAAATAATAACTATAGATATATTATAAATGGAAAAAATTATCGAAACTAGTAGTAATATGGACAAGAAAAGTCTCAAAAAATTGAGCAAATCTAAGCTAATCGAGTTGTTGTTGAAGCAACAGAAACCAAAAATTATTATAAATGATGACACAAAACCTGTGCCTAAACCAAGAACAAGACCAATTCCCGCCCCAAGGACGGAAAGACCAACTGTGAAAGAATTGGTTGATTATTTTGAGAGGAAAAGACTTCCAGCCCCACCTGCTGAATGGTTGGAAGAAATAGAACAATTGAAAAAGAGACCGATCCCAGCCCCCAGAACCAAACAGGTGATTCAGAAACCAACGCCTGCACCAAGGACTAAGATTGTACAAACAGAGAAAGCTTTAAAAGGTTTCACTAAGTCTTTTGAAATCAGTATAAGAAATAACAAAGACCCGCTTGCGCAACTGCAAAACACAAGAAAGGCTGTTGCATATAATATTATAAAATCGTTGAATGAAATGAAAGGACTGAAATTCGTTGAAACGCTAAAGGTAACATTTGTAAAAATGACTGATGGACAATTAGAGTTTAAAACAGCATATTTCAACAGTGCAGCTCAAACAATTGTGAATAATCTGGAAGTAACTGAATCACTACAGTTGTCAAAAGACCAAATAATGAATAAGATTGCAGTTTGGGTATCTGAAGGTTCTGGTTGGACAATTGAATCTGTTGACAGCCATTATCTTAATGTTGTCAAATATCAACCGATGAGAGGTTCTTCATACATAAAACTGCCAGCAGAATTACAAAATAAAAAAGGTTTAATTAACTTGAAAAATGAAGATAATGAATGCTTCCGATGGTGCCACATCAGACACCTGAACCCACAAGAGAAAAACCCACAGAGGATTAAAAAATCAGACAAACAGTATATTGATAAATTGGATTATTCAGGAATTGAATTTCCAGTGGCAACCAAACATTACAATAAGATTGAAAAACAAAATGAGATCAACATCAATATTTTCGGTTATGAGAATAAACAACCATATCCACTATATGTTTCAAAAGAAAAGTATGAAGACTGTTTGAATCTTCTTCTTATAACTGAAAATGAAAACAAACATTATGTGTTGATCAAAGATTTCAACAAGTTAATGTATAATCAGACTAAACATGAGCAAAGAAAGCATTTCTGCATGCATTGTCTTCAGTGTTTCAGCTCTGAAAGGGTTCTGAATGATCATAAGGACAACTGTATGCTAGTTAATGGCACACAAGCAATAAAGATGCCAACCAAGGATAACAACATACTGAAATTCAACAATTACCATAAACAACAACAGGTACCATTTGTGATATATGCTGATTTTGAGGCTATCACTGAGAAAATACATGGTTGCCAACCCAACAATGATAAATCATACACTGAAGCCTATCAGAAGCATACTGATTGTGGATATGGTTACAAAGTTGTTTGTTGTTATGATGATAAATATAGCAAGCCAATACAAATATACAGGGATGAAAAAGCTGTGTACAAATTCATGGAAGCTGTGATTGAGGAAGTTAAATATTGCAAGAAGGTTATGAAAAAAGAATTCAACAAACCATTGAAAATGACAGAAGATGATAAGAAGGAATTCCAAAAAGCCAAAGAATGTCACATTTGTGATAAAAAATACACTGACAAAGATATTCGAGTACGAGATCACTGTCATATTACTGGCCAGTACAGAGGATCAGCTCATCAAGAATGTAACCTGAAACTTAGAGTAAACCCAGAAGAAATAAAGATACCTGTTATATTTCACAATCTAAGAGGTTATGACAATCATTTTATTATGCAAGAGATTGGAGCCATTGTCAAGAAACACACCTTTACAAATAAGAAAGGTGAGAAGTGCCAGATGACAATCAATGCTATACCAAATAATATGGAGAAGTATATGGCTTTCATGCTTGGCAATCACCTAACATTTCTTGATAGTTTCCAGTTCATGAGCTCTAGTTTGGAAAAACTTGTAGGCAATCTACCAAAAGAAGCCTTAAAATACACCTCACAAGAGTTCAAGGGAAATGATCTTAATCTGGTGGCACAGAAAGGTGTTTATCCTTATGACTATATGGATAGTTTTGGCAAGTTTGACCAAAAGCTGCCATCAAAAGATGAATTTTATAGCATATTGAGTGATGAGCATATATCAGATGAAGACTATGCACATGCTCAGACTGTTTGGAAAGCATTCTCTTTGAAAAACATGGGCGATTATCATGATCTGTACCTTAAAACAGATGTACTCCTACTGGCTGATGTATTTGAAAACTTCAGAAAAACATGTCTCGAGTACTACAAACTGGATCCGTGTCATTATTTCACATCTCCCGGTTTGTCGTGGGATGCAATGTTGAAGATGACCAACATCAAACTGGAATTGATGACTGTTCCAGTTCATTGAAAAGGGTTTGAGGGGTGGTATCAGCTATATAGCCAACCGTTACGGTAAAGCAAATAACAAGTACATGAAAGATTACGACGAGAAGGCGCCCTCGAAGTACATAATGTATCTTGATGCTAACAATCTGTATGGTTGGGCAATGAGCCAATACCTTCCAACTGGTGGATTCAGATGGATGACCGAGAATAAAATAAACAATCTCAACCTTGCTAAGTACAAAGAAGACAGCAACAAGGGCTTGATTCTGGAAGTTGATCTGGAATACCCCCAAGAGTTGCATAACCATCATAATGACTATCCACTTGGGCCAGAGAAGGTGAAAGTAACTGAAGGCATGTTATCAAACTATTGCAAAGACATTGCAAAGAAATACAATATATCAACTGGTTTGGTACACAAGCTGATACCAACATTAAGTAACAAAGAGAAGTATGTACTGCATTATAGAAACCTCCAATTATACACAGACTTGGGTTTGAAAATAACAAAAATTCATAGGGTGCTTGAGTTCAATCAATCCCCTTGGCTGAGGCAGTACATTGACTTCAATACACAGAAAAGAACTAATGCCAAAAATTCTTTTGAGAAAGACTTTTTCAAGTTAATGAACAACTCAGTATTTGGCAAAACTATGGAGAATCTCAGAAAGAGAGTAGATGTCAGATTGGTGACAGATGAGAAGAAGCTATTGAAATTAGCCAGTAAACCAACTTATGTAAGCAGTAAGATATTCAATGAAAATCTAGTTGCGGTGCATAAGATCAAAGAAACACTAACTTTAAACCGGCCGGCATATGTGGGGATGTGTATTCTAGATCTTAGTAAGACACTAATGTATGATTTCCATTATAATTACATTAAACAAAAGTATGGTAATAAGGCCAAGCTGCTCTTCACTGATACAGATAGTTTGACATATGAAATTGAAGCTGAAGATGTCTATAGGGATTTCTGGAATGATAAAGATAAATTTGACAATAGTGACTACCCTGAAAGCTCACAGTATTTCAATAAGACCAATAAAAAAGTAATTGGTAAATTCAAAGATGAGGCTGCTGGAATACCTATTTATGAATTCATTGGATTGAAATCAAAGATGTACAGTTATATTAAAGATAACCAAAAAGGAGGAAAAACAGCAAAAGGAATCAACAAGAACATAATCAAAAATAAAATCAAGCATGAAAATTATAAAGACACTCTATTCAATAATAAACAGATGTATCATAAAATGAAAACAATCAGAAGTCAGAACCATCAACTTGGCAGTTATGAAATCAATAAAATATCACTCAGCTGCTTCGATGACAAAAGATATTTATCAAAAGACGGAATCAACAGTTATGCATATGGTCACTATGCAATTCTTTCTTAAACATATATATTGGTATTCATTAATTTGAAGAAGATATCTCTTTCTTTCCTGTTTTTCCGAGAATGTCACGCTTGGTGATTTTTCCGAGAATTTCAGATTAAACAACTATATATTTCCATCAGATTGAAAAATGTGCTGAAAATAAAATAACTATATATTCCATCAAATTAAATAACTATATATTCCATCAAATTAAATAACTATAATCATTTATTTGAAATGTGTGCTGAAACCGCCAAACACTATACTACTGATCGCCTTGATGAACGAGTTTGAAGGCAAGAAACGAGGAAAGCGCATCCTAGACAGTGGACTAATGACAAATATCCCATTACCGCGGAGCTTTTGTGGCCTTGGTAAATCAAAGCCACTCCATTGCTATGGAACGCTATGGAAATGGAGAGGTAAAACTGAAAAACAACGAATATCTTTCACTTAGCTCCGGAATGATGAAGAAATTGTTCACTCCTGTAGTCGAAAGCATCAAGGGTCATTTGAAAACTCTAATGGGAAAGCCACAGCTGTCCAAAGTTAAAATCATGCTTCTTGTTGGTGGTTTTGCTGATTCAGCATTCCTTCAGGATGAAATAAGGAAAGAGTTTTCAGGAAGTTGCAGAATTCTCATCCCCCACCATGCAAACATCGTGGTTGCCCAGGGTGCCGTGATATTTGGGGAAAAGCCAGCTAGCATAACTGCAAGGGTAGTAAGCACAACCTACGGTTCAAATAACACGAAAGATTTTATAACGGGCGTCCATCGAGAAGAGAAAAAGATCAAGGTAGATGGGAAGGAGAAGTGTGATGACCTGTTTTGGTGCTTTGTGAAAGAAGACAAAGTCATAAAACTTGGACAAAAAATTAAAAAAAAATGTCGGCCATTGAGACCAGAACAGACGAAGGTAAGATTTGGATTTTACGTCACAAGCAATCCCAACACCCAGTACATTGACGAACCAGATGTAACAAACATTGGAAGGGTAGTTGTCCAGTCTCCTGACACTTGGAGAGGAAAGGACAGAGAGATTGCATTCAGCATGTATTTTGGTGGAACCGAAATAACTGCAACAGCATGGGATATCTCAGCGGCAACAAAGCTCAAACTACCTTAGACTTTTTCTGTCGATCATAGAAATATTTTTTCACTGGCTTTGATACAAATAATCCGATCGCTGTACTTTTAGGAATAGAACGAACAAGCTCCATTTTTTTACATTTACATCCTTTATTTAGGAAAGGAGATTGCACGATATTGTACAAATAGTAAGATACATATGTTATCTTTTTTTTTTTTTTTTTCATAAAAAAAGGTTATCGAGGCACTTTCTAGAAAAGTAAACTAATGAATAAAAAACACGCCAAGTGCATTGTTGAATCATATAAGCACGCGGGAATTTTTCTAGCCCTTCTCGAGCGTTCTGAAAAATTTGCAAGGTACTTATGTTAAACAGCAATATACAAGGAGCAAGTTTTTATTACCATTATAAAATGCCCCGGGGTTTATAATCCTACAATGCACATCGTGTGACATAGAGGGCGTGTATCTGTAGAGATGTAATACATTCTATTCGACTAATAATAGCCCGCGTAATTCTTTAAACATTTCATAAAGACTAATAATTAATGTCCGTCATCTGCTCGCCACACTTTGATCTTTGTGAATTGTCCAGGATATTACAAGAAAATTACAAAACTTTTGGCATGCAAGATGGCGGACTGAAAGGAAAATATTGCGGATCAAATAACAATTTACTCCTGAGGATAATTAAAGAACGAGTTGTCTCTACTTCCATTACGGCTGTTAATGGAAGGAATAAAGGTGGACGACTTATAAATGTAGTTATATAGTAGTTAAGGCGGTATTTCAGTTCATAGCTCCTTTGCTTGGAAGAAAAACCTCGAGTAAGGAACTTGTCAGGATAGATAACAATGCTTTCGTTTGGCTAGCTTGACTTACCTGGTATGTATAGAATATTACAAAAGAACTGCATAAATTGTAAAAGGGGAAAAACAAGCTTTTGAATCAAAGAAAACATAACCTTGGCTTAGCAAAACTTTATTTATTGAGGTTTTTTTAGACGCAACTGGGGAGGGCAAAGACTAGAATTTCAAGCGGTTAAAGACTGAAACTCCTTAAGCAAAGACATTAGATTCTCAAAGTCTCTCAAAGAATTTAAATTTAAAATTTTTAAGCAATTTTAACCACATTTTCTCGCTTTTTTCTTTATTTTATACACGTATTTTTATCCTACTTATCTCTTTTACACTTTATTTTTATTATTATTAGTTTTTATTATGCAATTAGTTAGCTTGATTTTAACTTTTTAACCTATTTAATCATTATTATTTGTTTGTAACATTTATATACAGGGCCTCTTTGAAACCACTGCTGTGAGAGAGCACCCTGTATAAATAGTGTTATAAATAAATAAGTAAATAAATTGTTTTTATTGCTGGTCAATTCACCTCCACTTTTACCGTTTAAGACAGTCTAGTAAAAGTTTTCTTTGTGATCAATTGACTATCATCTATTTTTTTATTTTTATTATTATTTTTTTTTCTGGATTTTTCGCTCGTCATAATATTTCGCAACTTTCTATAGACAAAATAAGATGCCTTGGGAATGTGAATATTAAAAGATAGCGTGGACACTTATATGCCACACACCACTTAAGAATTTAGTGCATATGTAAGTCACAACAGACCAATATTTCAACATGTTATGCCTTCCCAGTTCCATCGTTTTATTATATTTCACTGAATTCATGAGGAGGATAAAGCATATCTATAAAAAAAAGGTTAAGTGATTCCTTACAATTGCATGGCGCATCCTTATTGCGCATAACGTATGGCGTCATTTAGCGCGCGCTTGTGCTTGCGCACATTAGAAACATGGCGTATTTGCCTTGACATTGAGCTTTGTCAGCCGAAATTTTCCCTTTGTCGTCGTGTTGCAAAGAAACGAGCACTCTTTTTATTGGTGTTACTATTCGTAATAGGCAAACGAAAGACATATTTTAAGGAGATAAAAACGTTTAATGTAGAAGTTGGATGTGAAACTCTGCATTTCTAGCCATGGTGGAGGTTGAGATGACGACGTAGTGGTCTAGTTTCCTTACATTATTTACAAGATCGGGTAATTTTAAATCATTTTACTGAAAGATTATAACCCAGAGAAACACTTAGGCTCCAAGTTTCACTATTATTCGTAGTTTTTGCTATACATAATAACAATTTTTTTGTCGGTTGTTGAAGTTTCGAACATTTCTTGCGCAACTCATTAAAAAGGCTTTCGATAACAGGCATGTAGGGTGAAAACAAGCTCGATGAGCCCATCTTTTTATTGCATTTTTTTCAATTTCCTATGCATGACTATAAATTGTGCCAAGTTTGAAAAATATCTGGATAGTGCGTCATTTTCAAGGGAATTACCTTAAATTATTCACTTGTCCGTATTCAAAAATAAATTATATATATATATATATATATATATATATATATATATAAACACAATAAACCTCATTTTTGAGATCAAAGTCGTAAAGAATTTGTTATCCCGAACAAGGTTAGTTACGCTGTGCTATGATCAATGAAATAATTGAAAGGCAGCCATTTTTGAATTAAGAAGATATCCAGAGTTGATGTCATAGGTTGATTTTTAAATAACTGTGGCAGCACGATTTTGTACTTGTTGAAGTTTATCACTCATCCGGCTTTAGCACAGTAACTGTATCTATGATTGCGTTGTGATAGATTGATTATTTGCTAAGTTCTGCACGTTCTAAAACGACTTTTAAAAACATCACTTATGCCCAAAATTGACAAATTCAACATGTCATACCATATCGTAAGTATAAAATAAAAAAGCAAGTAACGCCACTGCTGAAACTAGAGACTCTATTAAAGGGGTTTAATATTCGACAAGCTCTCATCTAAATCATCATCATCATCACCATCATCATCATCATTATCATCATGATTATCATCATTATTATTATTATTATTATTATTATTATTATTACAAGTGAAACCGGAAATAACAATATATAATTATATATCCCATAAAAAGGTAGATATAAGGCAAAGAAACAAAATGATGGTCGAAAATAGTAACTTTTAATGCCATATATTACGCCGAGACATGACTAACCTTCTTCAGGGGCAACACTGAAGCAAAGTAAAAATGGAGAAAACGGTTACAATACAGAAATAGAAATAATAGACGTGTACTGAAGCGGCTACCAAAAAAGTGGCATTCCCAAGGTGGCATTCCCAAGGTGGTAAGAACAATGATAAGCTGAGACTCTGTTAGACTCTGCAACAAAGTTAAGACGTAAGTAGATACTGCTACGTAAGGGGTAGAACCAGAAGAAAAAAGTACAATCACTTGAAGGTTCAGAACCCCTGCCCCACCCATTCATGCACTACTGACTTATTATTTAGACCTTGTAGACATTGTTTCTCTCACTTAACTTCTCATGGTTTTGAAAGTTATTTGTTGCTGAGCCAGCAAGCCAGAGCTTACTAATAAATGTAAAAAAAATGGTTGTATTGAAATTTGGGGGTTAAATGTTGTACAGACGGAAGATTGTATTCATATTTTTGTGGATATTTATTATGAGTGGGCTTGGATCGAGGCAAGTGTATTTGTACTTCTTTGGGAAAATAGTTGACAATTTTTCTTTATTATTTTTACCTTTTTTAGTTTTTGCATATTAATTCATTCATACCAGAAATCACAAGTGTTAGTTGAGAGAGAGAGAGAGAGAGAGAGAGAGAGAGAGAGAGAGAGAGAGAGAGAGAGAGAGAGAGAGAGAGAGAGAGAGAGAGAGAGAGAGAGAAAACACGCCTATGCGCTCTTGTTCTGACAGTTTTTTTAGTTCACGATAAACCAAAAATTAAATGTTTTGCAATTTTTTCTTTGGTTAAAATTACGAAGGAAGACATTGCCCGCTATGTTTGTCATCGAATCGTAGATTCTCCACACCTCGCGATTCACACGTCATTTGGTTTAACCAATCACAAAAAGTGAATCGACCTTCTGAAACGAAGCGACGGTTTGCTTGCGACAGCGCTGAAGCGGTGGTGAAAGTGGTATTTGCGGTCAAGTTTAACAAAGTAATGGGAAATTTCTAGTCCGAAGCTTTACTACATTCAAAACGGTGAAATGAGTTTGAAATTTGTTCATCCTGTCTCATAAAACCTTAGACCAAGTCAGTGGATTAACGAGCACATTAACGCTGTGCGATACCTCGTTCGACTGTCTCGTTCCACCACTTCGACTAGGTCACCTGGAGATGTGTTAGACTGTGAAAAGATTTGTGTGGTGAAAGAGCTGTGGTGAAAAGCTGAAAAGGTCGCCAAAATGGGAGATTTGCCGTCAAATTCAACTAAGTAATGGAAAATTTCTAGTCCGAAGCATAAAACTTTAGATCAAGTCAGTGGATTAACGACGTCCACGTCAACGCTGTGCGATACCTCGTTCGACTCCACTCTCTATCCGCCACTTCGACTAGGTCACCTGAAGATGTGTTAGACTGTGAAAATATTTTTAACTGGCCACTCTGGGAAGAATTATATCAAGGCTTGATGGACGGCTTTTTTGGATGTATCTAAAGCGTTGTGAAAGGGATTGTATTCGCGCCGCGACTGCATTCGACAACACATAAATTTTCCCGCTGTGCTTTGAGCATGACTAAAGACGAAGGATATGCGATTTACGCAGTGGCCCGATGTAGCCTTTTCGACGATTGGAGCAGGTATTTACCGTTGACCTTTTATTTAGTCGTTTTCTTCAAAAGACTTACGGTTTACCGATAAGCCAGATAAGCGTTGTCTTTGTTTATGTGCCCAACTTTTGTATGGCTCGGCTTAAGCCTACTCTCAAATTTGGTTTTCAAGTTTATCGTCAGTTTGTTTGTGAAGAAGGTTTTCAGGATTTCTGTGTTGGACCCATTCTTATAGCAAATTACATTTTAATTTCCCCTCAATTTAAAAAATAGATTCAAATGAAATTTACCGTAAGCTTAAGCTTATAATTTAAACATTGTTGTAAAAAGGTTTTTCCTCAGACTACCATTGTAAATAGGTGCCACAAAACAGAAGCGTAACACTTTGTAAAACTGCCAAATCTATTAAAACAATTATTTGCTAATCTTTCTTTGTTTTTTTTTTTCGACTGGTTCTTGGTCGGTTTTGACATAAACTTAAGTACTTGACGTCCTCAGAGTTATTAAGCTTAGGTACTTTCCGCGTTTAGCGCGCACGTACACGAACTCGCACAAACAGCTTTATAAAATTGAATTGAATTATGTGAACCCCCATGCATTACAACCTCTGTGAAAACGTTTTTTGTAGTACAGTAATTTTTCAGATACAACAAAATGTTTCGCCACTCAAATTAAACTTATGTGTCGGAATCGTGTAATTCATTAGGGTAATCCATTTGAAAGCACGAACTGTTCCAGTATTTGTTTATGCGCAACTATTTTTCTTAGGCCAATACAATAATGGCTTTATTGTACACTTTGTTATAATTGTAACAGGGAATTAGTTCATGGACAGTATAAAATAAAGTTTTGATGTCTGTGCGAATGAAGGTAACCTTTTAAGTTCCGGTTGAAAATAAAGTAATCATTTATTCCGTCACTGTTTAAGATACGTTTTTAACCTTCAAATATCGTATTTAGTAAAATTACTGAGCTTGCATCGGTTGCCTTAAGCAACTTAAATTGTTTCATTTAATGTTAGCATTAATTTGATTTCATTCGCATTGCTGCAACTTCTAGTTTAAGTTGTATAATTTAAAGAATTAAACAACACTTTTTAGGTGGGAAGTGCATTTAAGTGTACCACAAACGCGCTTTTTTTTGTTGTTGTTGTTTTGTTTTTTAACAAACAGCAAGAACTATCTGTATCAACTTACCTTCTCAAGTATACATTGTCCCTGAGCAGACAGTAACCATAAAAAAAAAATAATTAAAAAAGTCGTCAAAAGTTCCGTTTAAAGAAAATGCAAGTCCAGTCCGTTGTTCAGTCCTTGGAATTTTTTTTTTCTAGCTAACCTTTTGTGGCGCGGCGTCGCAGTGAACAAAAAGCGCGAGAAAGTATAGCCTCGTTTTCGTTCTTTCCTCCAGGCCCTCTCCTCTGAAAAAAATCTTAAACATCAATCCTCGCCAAAAGCAATTGAAATTTGAAGAAACTGACAACGCCATCATAAAGAGCATACTCTCAAGCCTTGGGCAAAATTTTCTTTTATTCCTACCTCAAATGGTCGTTGAGCAGGAAGCTGACAAACTTTTCAGTTAGATTTTCTACTGTCGCACTTTTTTAGGAAAAAGTAATCATGGCCATTTTTTAAAACACTATTTATTAAACTACAACTTCGCTTAAAAATATTCTTGGAGAAAGGTTCTAGTAAACTTTTAGAGCGAATATTAAACTTCGGTCCGTTCTGGTCACGTGACCGATGACGTCACAGCATTAAAAATGACAAAAATGTATATTTCATAAAAATATCCACCAATATCCAGATTTTTGTTTCCTCGCGTTTAATGCAACGCGAGATAGCACTTGTACCCAGACTCCCACTTTTTGAAAATTTTATATACCTCCCTTAATATTTATATTTTGTTCGGTACCCGGGCAGTCCGAAATGGCTCACAGCATTGTGCTTCAAACCACGTTGACTGCTTTGTCAATAACAAAATAATTTCGTCACAGTGAGCAAAAACGCACTTGTGAACAAAGTCACGTGACCAATGACGTTATCGCCCTTAGTCTTGTACAATAATTAGTTTATGGTAAGACTTATTTCTAGACAACGTGGGGGTCTTGCTGCCCTCAAACTGACCAAGTTATTTAAGATTGACGATTTTCCAGCTGCAAAGGATTCTGGGAAGGTTCTTATTATAATTATATATTGTTATTTAATTATTATTAAAACTCTAAAAAGGAACGATAAAATCCGACGTTTCGGAGGAGTCATGACTCCATTATCAAGGAAAATATATACGAGATCATGCAAATTACAGCACTTAAAGCGATTTTGGCGCCAAAAAATTTAACATAAGAGGGTGTGAAGATTATAACAATACTTTCGCACGAATGGAGTCTGATTGCACGTTGAGATTTGGCTTTAAAGCTCTTATAAAAAGCATTTCGTACACTAAGCAGTCAAATTTAGTTTTGCATTTCTTAAGCAATTGGAAACGCTTTAGCAGGTCCTGAGGCATTGTTCCCTGCATGTTCTTGTAGTGTTTGGCAATGGCGGAGGATTGTTGTTTGTGTCCTTTCACACGATTATGTAAATGTCCGCGTGTGTAGCCTACATAACCCGCATCGCACAGGTCACATTGAAACCATAAACAACACACTGCTGATTTACAATTGGTGGTTTTGTTTCTTTGACATTAAGTTCTTGTTCAATTTTCCGGCTCACAAACACGGGCTGGATGGTGATATGTATTTTTAGGCTCAAATCATTAAGTTGTTTCCTCACACTATCCGCTGAGATTTGGTCTTTGAATGGTAAAACCACTCGAATCGTGTCATCTGTCTCTTGAGATGGTGATAAAGGTTGCTGCTGATCGCAAACCTTCGAGTCAACGAAACTTTTGATGGTAGAATTAACAAGATGTTAGGATACTTCAGCCTTGAGAATACTGTTTTCAGACGGTCACATTCATCGGAAAAATGTGTCCAAGATGAAGACAAACGATGTGCTCGATCAAGCATAGTTCTCAGTAGACCCTTTTTATACCGATTGTCAACATGACTCTGATAATGCAAAAGTAGACCTGAATTAGTGGGTTTCACGTACACCTTTGTCTCAATTTGCGGCGATCGATTCAGTAACTGGATACCCAGAAATGGGAGCATTCCATTGCATTCGGTTTCCATCGTGAATTTTACGGAGGAATGTGCTCTGTTGAGAGTGTCCAAGAAGTTGGATGCTGTTTCTGTATTGGGCATGATGGTGAGCGTATCGTCAACATATCTTCGATAGAAAGAAGGGAGTTTACCCTCTCGCTCAAGATTTTGTGGATCTTCTCAGTGTTGCTACTAAAGGACAACTTTTCCAGTTCAATGGAGCCCTGTATGAACAGACTGATGGCGTGGCTATGGGGTCCCCCCTAGGTCCTTTACTAGCTAATGTCTTCATGTCCCACATCGAAGAAAATCTTGAGCGAGAGGGTAAACTCCCTTCTTTCTATCGAAGGTATGTTGACGATACGCTCACCATCATGCCCAATACAGAAACAGCATCCAACTTCTTGGACACTCTCAACAGAGCACATTCCTCCGTAAAATTCACGATGGAAACCGAATGCAATGGAATGCTCCCATTTCTGGGTATCCAGTTACTGAATCGATCGCCGCAAATTGAGACAAAGGCGTACGTGAAACCCACTAATTCAGGTCTACTTTTGCACTATCAGAGTCATGTTGACAATCGGTATAAAAAGGGTCTACTGAGAACTATGCTTGATCGAGCACATCGTTTGTCTTCATCTTGGACACATTTTTCCGATGAATGTGACCGTCTGAAAACAGTATTCTCAAGGCTGAAGTATCCTAAACATCTTGTTAATTCTACCATCAAAAGTTTCGTTGACTCGAAGGTTTGCGATCAGCAGCAACCTTTATCACCATCTCAAGAGACAGATGACACGATTCGAGTGGTTTTACCATTCAAAGACCAAATCTCAGCTGATAGTGTGAGGAAACAACTTAATGATTTGAGCCTAAAAATATATACCACCATCCAGCCCGTGTTTGTGAGCCGGAAAATTGAACAAGAACTTAATGTCAAAGAAACAAAACCACCAATTGTAAATCAGCAGTGTGTTGTTTATGGTTTCAATGTGACCTGTGCGATGCGGGTTATGTAGGCTACACACGCGGACATTTACATAATCGTGTGAAAGGACACAAACACCAATCCTCCGCCTTGCCAAACACTACAAGAACATGCACGGAACAATGCCTCAGGACCTGCTAAAGCGTTTCCAAGTGCTAAGAAATGCAAAACTAAATTTGACTGCTTAGTGTACGAAATGCTTTTTATAAAAGCTTTAAAGCCAAATCTCAACGTGCAATCAGACTCCATTCGTGCGAAAGTATTTTTATAATCTTCGCACCCTCCTATGTTAAATTTTTGGCGCCAAAATCGCTTTAAGTGCTGTAATTTGCATGATCTCGTTTATATTTTCCTTGATAATGGAGTCATGACTCCTCCGAAACGTCGGATTTTATCGTTCGTTTTTACAGTTTTATGTTTTAAGAAACCTCTTTTAATACGAATTATTATTATTATTATTATTATTATTATTATTATTATTACCATTATAATTCACATTTCTATTGCTCATTTTCTATGATAGTCAAATGCACATACAACACTGGCCGGAGGAATTTGCCTGACTGCTTGCAAGGCAGTTTCTAATTAATGAAGTAACAGTTGAGTTATGAGTGTCCCCGTGATGTAATATCAAATTAAGACAGATACTAGGGATGGTCATAGCCAGAGATTTGTTACGTCCCTAGTGGTTCTTTTATGTCCCACAGAGTCAGATTAAGCGAAAGTACTGTGAGACGGGGCCTACTGTTTATCGTCCTTATCCGAGAAGACTAGAAAGTCTAACCGTTGGTAGATGTTATTACAAAGGCAGCACTTTCTCCTCAATAATACTAATCCTACAAATAATACTAAGACAGTACTGTTTAACTAGGGTCATCATTTGCAGTCCCCTTTGCGAAAACAGTTCTATTTTTTCCTCCTTTACAAAAAACAATGAGGAAAATGAATAGTTTAGCTTAGGGAATATGAGTTCCAAGTGTATCCTTGATATTAGATCAAGGTAACTTCCTCTTTCTCGTTCCAACATAGAACTTCTCCTGCACGAATGAGCCTTCCCCCTGCATCAAACAGCCCTGGCCACAGGTAGTATGCAATCCTTATCTCCTCGGCTTGGGACTGTTCATTTCCAGGTTGTCTTCCTGAAAGCATTTGTGGACTTCTGTGATATCCCATTTTCTTGTGGATATCTCTCAAAATGGAGGATTGGTACTCGAGCTGCAGGGGTGGCACCTGCGTAACCATTCTCCAAGACAGTCGGATGCACGCCTGAATGTATTCACTGAGTTGCCCGAGCAAATGCTCAGAGAATGAAAAAGTACACGAGCTATCCTTGGCGAGCCATGTTTGCCATTTGTCCGTCACTTTGCTTGTAACTTTCTGCGAATAGGAAATTTCAGAGTTACGCATGGATGACCTTTGTTACTACGTACTCAGCATCAAGTAATATGAACACATCCACTCGTCAGTGTTAACAATATTAAGAAGTGAAATGTCAAGCTTGAATAAAAACGGAGTGTTATTTACAATTCCAACCGTGTTCTCAGACTGAAATTGACTGTATTTTATGAGGCTGCTATTAAGATATATTATCATGCAATACTTTTTTCCCTTCCCGACCCCTTCAAATAACTGCCTACAAATAATGGTCTGGTCGTGCACATTACCGTCCAACCGTGATTTTGCTGCAAATAATATTCTGCTCATGCGTAGTTGTGTTCACGCGTCCATGCTCTTTAAATTCAGCGAAAAACGGCGGATCATTTCACGCTGCCCGAAAATAATTTTGAAAAACAACCTCGTTGATCGAATGATAAAACTATTATTGAACTCGGTTTTCGCAAAGTACCGTGATTTGCCAGTGTCTCGCAGATGAATTAGTTGCCTCAACCTTCGGCTTCGGCAAAAATTGATCTGCTCGCCACTGGCAAATCAAGATATTTTGCTCAACCTCGTCCAATAACTGTTAATGATTCACAACGTACACCTTCCTTTATTTCTGCGGCCCAGTTTGCGTAATCGAGTGGCAAGCTGCAAAGACCTTAAAATTGCCGGAGTTATCTCAGAATGAACGTGAGACACCAGTTCATTCCTCTTATTACACAAAGTAGGACTGGACAACCTTTCACTTTCCCTTAGAAGGCTACGGGAATTCTAATGATGAAAAACATCAATGATGCCACCCATGGTTGTATGGAACGTCTGTTGTTATGAAATTAGCCATACTATGAGTATCAGTGAAAAGAAATACTAAAGCTGCAAAATACTAGACCAGAATACTAGAGGCACTCTCACAATGTTGCCATGCCGCAGGCGCACACATGCGTGCTGTAGAGCTATCTCCCTAAACACCTTTGAAGACCTAATACTCGGGGGCCTTCAAGAAGAAGCTGACTGAAACTTTTAATAATGTAAAACAGTGTTTGCATTTAATATATAAATATGTATTTTCAATTTGACTGAGGACTTTTCCGTGCCTAAATGAGGTATTGTAGCCTTGGGTGTGCATGCATGTTTGACTGTAAATCTCTTTACATCATTAAAATAGCTGAGTGCCTTACGTAAGCACGATTGCCATTGTTCTTTTAATTATCTTCGGTTGGTGAGTTCGCTATTATTAAAACTACAGTGCTGACCTGCAGTAATGGTTCCAGGTTGCATACATGGGAAGTTTCCTTCAAGGAAAGCATAAGGGTATCGAGAACGTCAGTGTGGTTCCCTATATGCTGACTGCAGACTGCAGGGTCGAATGTAATTGGACATGGCTTTTCAACGTTCTTCTAATTCAGTAAATACAAGGAGAAAACGCAAATAAACTCGCTGTCAAACCAAAAAAGGAAGTGGAATAGATAAATCCACTCAGGATCAGGATGGTTCATAGTCTGCGGGTCTATTACCTGCTACAAGTTCTTACACGTAACGTCATAATTAAAACGGTCTAGATCTCCCACTTCCAAAGGGAGACTGTCTGTACGGTAATATAAACAACGACCAGAAACAAGGATAACTTGATTTTGATATTAAAGGGAAATTACAAAAGGTATGGATAGCAGGAGACAAGTAAAACTTTTAAGAAAACACACAACAGTTTGTTTGTACTGCCAACGTCAGTTGTGAAATACAATACGTACAACAGTTGATTAAGTGAATATATAATACCAATTGTAATTGTTAATGAAAACAAGAACAGGAAGATGAATACTTGTAAATACGTGAGAACGAGAGAGAAAAGAGAGAGTTTTAAATTAACATTCTTGAGTTGTTGTTTTAAGGTACCAATTTTCAGCTTAAGATTAAGGGAATTCTTACACATTCACCGCTGGGATAAGTTACCGTCACCTTTGCGGCTTCATTGCAATGTTAAGGGTACTTATTTTCTCGAGATATTTCGTTCATAAGAAATTTATTTTAAACGCAGGATTGCATTATTGATCCTTGTTTTGGCTTGAACATTCACGATAACTGAGCTAAATGCCTTGCCACTACCAGTTGTCATAACTGAGCATCAAACTGGTTCCAGCCCTGACTCAGAGAAAGACACGAGTGTTTTCCCTTAAAGTGCAACTAACTCCTATTATTTTTATTGGCTAAAAATAATCTCCCTACTGGCCAAAGCATTCCCGCGAAAAAAATTTTGTCCTAGCGTTTTTCGTTCGTATTTACTAGCTTGCCAAAGCTTTCAAATTTGGCGGTTTTTTTTGGCCACGACCGAGCACTTGGAAGAATAGGCCCAGTTGTCCTGTGACGTCATCGAAGGACATCAACATTTGCGTGAAAGCAGAGAAATCAAAGAATCGTAGGCCAACACAATCATTGATTTGAGAAGGAGCTTCGGTTATGCCTGACTGCTGGGTGGTGTATGGCTGTGACAATAAAGCAGATCCCAAAAATGGAATTGGCCTGCATGAAATTAAGTTTTTTGGGGACAATCGTCCGGAATGCCGAAGAAGACGGAAGAGATGGATCAACTTTGTTCTTCGCAGACGAGCCCATTGGAAACCAATGAAGTATTCCAATATCTGCTCCCTACATTTTAGAAGAGACGATTTCTCCCGGATGTTTACTGTTCTTCCCGGGCAAGAAAAGCGATCTTCACCAAGGTTGATGGCAGACAATCATGGGCCGTGTGTCTTTCCAACAATTCAGATTAAAGTTCAGTCTTAATGGTGCTCGGTCGTAACTTTATTTCGTTGAAACAGGGATTTCTTCGACCGTTCTTAGGAATGAATTTTTACAATGTAACTCCTACAAACTTGAAACACAGATGTGTGTAGTTCGTTATGGAATGCAAATTTTCTGTTCTCACGCGCGTTGTCTGTCAAGTCCATTTTTATTCGGCACTGTTACTTTGGGCGACGTTTCTATCCAGATTATACACGTATTTCACTTCGGATGTTTCCATGGAGTTTTACTTGTGTTTCATCGAACGTTTATCAATTTATTTATTTCAAAGGCGAGGAGAAATATTCGAACATATGATAGGCTGCCATGCGTTGTTTCCGTCTTTGCGGTCGCTAAAAATGAGCGGTTTTGTCGAACAAAGTTGTTTGATCAACCGCGCCAGCTTTGAATTCCTTACGCTTGCCAAGCGGCTACTGGCTAGCGACTATATTATTCGCCTACTTGTACACTGTGTATTTTCGTAGGCCATTAAAATAGGCCATTCCTCATCAGCCAAAGGCTCATCGGCATAGGCCATTATGTCGTCTCGTGTGTTCGTGTTCGCCATCTTCGTCTTTCACTTCAATGTCGAAATCATCGTCATAAAAACTTGCCACTGCGTCTTCTAATTCGTTAATACTCTCCGAATCTGGGTCGCTAGATTTCATATCTCGTGTTTGTTCAAATGTGAGCGCTTTTAAGTACACTACGCCGTTAAAATAGCGTCATGAAATTTGTCTGAAAACAGCTTCTCGGTCATATGCTTTGTAGGACGCGGCAAAGGGACTCCTTCGATGACGTCATGGAAAGGCTCGTCCCAGCTCCCACAAATGCTCGGTCATGGGGCAGAGGAGGTTCAACTTCAAACGACTGTAGAAGCGCGAGGATTTTATCAATCACGGAAATGTTTTCGCCGAAAGTATCATAATAATAATAATAATAATAATAATAATAATAATAATAACATATCACATATAATAAGATATCACATTTCGCTATTTTAAACGTGATTCTGGTATTTGATGGTGCAAAAATTTCCAAATCTGTTAGTTCTTGAGGAGGCAGGCACAGAAACAGATTCTGCTGTTCTAAGGGCATACGGTCTTGTATGCAAAAATCGCGGCACTAAGCTTCGTAGCAGGTCGGAAGAAGAGTAACTTCGCTTGAGAAATGTTGTGCACGCATCCTCCCTCCTCCGGCGCAGGGCTTTTCAGCACCAATGCCTATTACAATATAAGCCTGATTTCTTAAGCGCGTCCTCATAGCACAGAGAAGGAAAAATAATTTTTAGCGCCCTCTTTTGTACTGATTCTATTTGATTGCTTAAGTATTGCGTGAGGCCAGCCCAAGCGGGACTCGCATACTCTAAAACAGACCTGATGATACTACAATAGACAAGAATAAGCAGCCTATCAGTTAGTCTGCACTTCTTGAGGGCGCGTATTGCATATAACCGCTTACTCCCTTTCTTTACAAAATGAGTGACATGCTCGTTCCATGTTAATTTATCGGACAAGTGAACCCCTAACAGCTTGTAACAGGAAACATTTTCTATCAGAGAGCCACCAACCACTAGAGGGGCTGGGGGAAACAGGCAATACTGCAAAAACCTAATGCACATTTCCTTGCATTTCTTACCGTTAAGAACCATTCCCCTAGAGGAAGCAAACGAGTAAATATCCGAAACAGTAAAATTCAAACTTAGGACAGTAAAATTCAGAAAAATTCAAACTTAGGACATTTTATTTTGCGAAAAAAAAAAGGGGGGGGGGGGGGGGGGGGTTAGTTGCACTTTAAGTTGCCGTTTTCAATGATTGAGATAGTAGCCCCCGACTGTGTCTCGGAGATTTTCGTTTATTATATTTCTCTTCGGTTCGGTTGGTCATGCATATATCATCCATTCAGTCATTCAGTATATTAACAGTATACAGATACGTGTAACATAAAAGGTTTAGAAAGCTTCAGATAGGCATGCATGTTTGATTGTCATAATCTACCTCTTTCCCTGCGCAATATTCTTGGGCCATCGCCGGTGCAGATGTAATCATATTTCCTGTAATCGTCGTAAACAATTCAGCCACAGCATCTCTAATCTCCTTCATTTCGTCGTAGGCCGTCTATAAGGAAGTTCATCGTTAATGCCCCTGTGAGAAGACAGACGTAACCCAGACTTCTCCATCGGAGATGTTTTTGCTTCGTCGTTTCCCCGTTTTTGTTTGTTTTCTTGCATGATCGTTTCCTGCTTTGCTACTTAAACACCTCAACTACATCTTAAAAGCAATGTTTTGCCAGGGGATTGATAGAGAGATGACAATATACATACAAGCTGTGGGATGCATCTGATATCTGTACTGGAAGAAAATTCATTATTTATGTCTATTCTCTATGCCAAGGAATTCCTAAGATAACTAGAAATGCCTCTCTACTGCTCACCTCAAATATCATGCACGCTAATCGTGGGTAGTTTATTTTAACGTCGATTTCTTCTTCAGATCCATAAATTTTCTGCATTTCGTCACATGCGTCAATTCTGTCCTCATCACGAAAGGCTGCAAAATCTTTTTCCACATCTGATGGCCTATTTGAAGCAACAGTGTCTTCGACTTGTCGCTGGTCTCTCTTGACTTGTTTTTCACTGAGATGAGCAAGCCTTAAAAAGCAAAAATAATGTTGAGAAGAATCACAGTCAATTTACTAAATTGAGAGTTCGCTAACAAGAAACAACTGATCTTACTAGCTGAAGCATTTTGCTCAGCCGTGGTTTATATTTGTGGAGTTCTCAAACGACTTTCTTGTTTTCTTTTTTGTTTCGTTTGTTTGTTTGTTTGTTTCCTTTCAGGCTTACTTGAAAGAAACACTAATAAACTATTCTGCGGACTTTCTAAACGTTCACAGGAAAAAAAAAAACATTCCCATTTTGGTTTTTTTAGGGTATTAATAAAATACCCATAAAAATCCCGAATTTGGAGAAGTGAGACATTTCCCAAGCAGCGAGTTTTGGAATATAATGTTGGGAATTGCCCCATAATTCCCAAAATGGGAATTGGCTACTTTCTCCTGTGGTTGTTTTTAGTGTTAACTGACATGCCATACTTTGACCATTGTCCTTCTTTGTTTTCCGTTCACAACAAAAGAAAGAGATGTCACGCAATTTTGCAGAAGCCAGCAACTGAAGAAAATGTTCCCTTCCGATGCCATCGCGTCTTAAACCCTCTAAGGCCAAAGATGACAAAGAAAAAAACGCAAAGCCCTAAACAAGCAAACAAACGAACACAAGAGTCTAAAATTTAGAAACCTGAAGTGTATTTTTGGTGCCAAGAGTTTATAACTCCTATATAATTCAAGAAAAAATTAAGCGTATGGTTTTGGTCAGAGGAAGAGAGGAGAGGGGAGTGGATGTAGTAGTAATAGTTATGGTAGTTACCTGCTTTTCATCTTATTTAACTCTTCATCTTTGATTTTCAAAAGTTCTTTACATTTTTCTTTGAAATGCTTGTAGCTGTAGCAAATGAAGTGAAACCATTTCATCATTTTCTACCAGGAGAAACAGTGTGCGAGTGTGTGTCGTATTATTTTTCGTCGAAGGGCCTGTTCACATGGAGGTGGGGGACCCCAGGCAGGTGAGGTCCCCCACCTAGGTGGGTTTACTAATCTCTCCATGGAATCTCTTTTTTTCTCGATAGCGTTCACATGTGAGGTGGGGTACCTCACCGAGGCGGGTTACCCGGTCAGCCAGGGCAGGTAACCCGCTTAGCTGGGGTGAGTTTTCTCCATGTGAATGCTGGAGGTGGGTGGGGTGAGGTTCATCCGGGCAATTATCTCTGAATTCTTTTGTAAATATACGTTCCTAGCGACCACGATAGCATTTTAAACTTTACCCCAGCGCCCCGGGGTAGGACGTGAAGGCTAGCTTTTTTGGACCACGGGTAGGTGGGGGACCTCGCCGTCCTGGGGTCTCCCACCTCCATGTGAACAGGCCCTTAGTGTATCTGACTTGTGTTTCTAGACCATTGTTAGTGTTTCGGGTAGCCCGTACCGGTACGGTAATGTATTAGGAATATAATGTAGCCAATATGAGTACAAATAAAGTTGTTAAGAAAAGTGACGAGGGTGTGTTAATAAGGGTTATTTTTTAGAAATATCGTATAAAAGCAATAGAGGACTTTTTTCCGTGTTTACATAGTCTCACCTAAACACTTGGGGGATTGGTAGAATTCTCGAAAGTTATGAAAACCCTCGACTGAGTCTCGCCTTTGCATAACTGTCTCTTGGTGGTTATTTCAGTTGTTGTCTTTTATTATTATTATTATTATTATTATTATTATTATTATTATTATTTAATGTTATTTTTTGGTTATGTTTATTTTTTAATATTTTACCCCTTTCTCTGCAGATTTGCGAAAAAGAAGCATTTTAATATTCACGAGTGAAGGATTGTAAGGCGCTCTGAGTGTGCTATTTTTTTTCCCCAATATCGGTGTAAGGAGCGTAACTAATCAGCAGCAAATCATTAACCAGAAGTTTTTGTAATTTTTTTTTAACTGATGAACTTTACCGTGTCAAAATAAAGTTATGTTATCTTATCTAATTAGGTATCTTTACCCGGACATCATTTCATTTAACTCAGCTTCTTTGGCCACCTGCAGTTCTTCCTTTACCCGTGCAAACCTGGGTAAAAAGAAGGCAGTGCATTTAATTAGGAAATTGGAAGGCTAGCTGGAAATGTTGGGATCCCAAAATATGATTGAAGTTCTCCTTCACTAAGTTCAAAAGATAAACAACGAATTTACAATAGCATACGTGGCACACGATAGGGAAAGATAATATAGCAATGGAACAATGGCAAGATGAAAAGAAAAAGCGTTAATTTATTTCTTTTTAACTGGCTTTATTATATTTTGGTAAAAAAATGGTGCCTATCTATGGTTTGGAAAGATCGTGAAACCGCCAATATTGAGGATCAATAGCTGTTCTATACCGCTCCAGCTGAGAACGAAGAGGTTATTAATGTTCATGACCTTTGTTTTCAATAAGTCAATGAGCGTAACTAATCAGCAACATTCACTGATATAATAATTTGAGTGCTTCTATTTTTCAAAGCTCTAGAAGATAACCTAATACAACTATAAGGGATTTCGGTATCTTTACACGGATATCATTTCATTTAACTTAGCCTCTTTGGCGGCCTGAGCGTCTTTGGCCACCTGTAGTTCTTCCTTTCCCTCGGCTACACTGGGGAGGTGCTATAATCAATTAGGCCGATTATTGCGCTAGCTGAAAGTCCTAAGATGTGATTGAATTTGTCCTTGAGTTCACTAAATTCAAGAAAAAAACAAAGCCGAAAAAAAGACGTTTCCAAAAAAAAAAAAAAAAAAAAAACACCTACGAGCTTACAATAGCATCCGCGCAAGACGATAGGGGAATGTAACATAGAAATAGTACATTATTATGGTTCGATGCAAGTGAAACGCAGCGATTTTTAGCGGAGCTCCGGCGGCCCGAAGGGCTCCGCTAAGGCGGTATTGCTCGTGGGCGTGTACGCACGACGGAGTTGCCTAATAATTAATAGTATCCTAATAATAATCATAATAATAATCATCATAATAATCCAACATGGCGGCCCTTACTCCACCTGACCCAGCTGATCAGCTAGTTTGCAGCGAACAAGTCAGCGTACAACTTTGATATAGGACATCCGTGTCATGGCCAATTGATAGCTGTCAAAACAAGGTTTCCGCTGACCAGTATCACGTAGCCATATTGCAGGCTTAAGTTTAGAACTCATCGAGGTCAGCTGTTTTTTCAAGTTGGCCACTGACCAGGTACTGGTTTTCGATTAGATCGCAGGCTCAAGCCAGGTTAATTCAACCAAAACGAGGCACCCAAACCAAAACGAGTTTTAATTTTCCGCGCGCTTTCTGCAGCTCGTAACTTCACATTCAGTTAGTTTCTTCATTTTGACCAAAGAAACTTCATCTTCTTCCAATTAACAGATACTCGGGAAGGTGAATTTCCAAGTGATAAAAAGGATAGCAAAAGATTTGCCTCTGGAAACGCTTAAAACTTGGATCGACTTGCATAATAGACGCCCGGATTGTGTGGTTGAAAAACAAAATGATTCAAGGCTTCAAGGGCTTTCACTTTACCGCGGCATCTCGCAGCTCACCGAGAAAGGTCATTTAACAGTTCACCGGCATTGATGGGAGGAGCGAGTAGCTCAAAGTTAGTGGAAGATGTTCTTTCTTTGGACAAACCGTTTGCTATTTTTCCAGATGCGTGTTTTAACTAAAGTGGATTCGTATTTTCAACTTCTACAACACAGGTGACGAATTAAATGAATGAAGCTTAACATTAAATGGTTTAATCTTCTTGTTCAGGAAAGCAATTTGTATTTTTCTCTCGACTGGATATAAATAACAGTCATCTCTACTCGTTTTGTACGCAAAGAAGTAGTTGAATTGTTTGTTTGTTTTGTTGTTTTCATGTAAGCGAACGAGTGTTTTCACTCCGTTTGGCTGACTGTTTTCAGTGTTTTTCGACATCGGTGCCTCAACAGCGTTAAAAAAAATGTTTGCCCTAAACTTATTAACAAGTAATGGCAATGAGTTGTCGTAAAATTAAGCATAAAGCCCAGGCTAAACGATCAAACACTTCTTTCAATATCGTGTTGAAAGATAATTTAAAATGGCTTTCCATGTTTGATCTCGATCAAACATTTTCATACAACATTTCGCTCTACGAACAAATGTTTGATCGTTTAGCCAACCCAACCAAGAAAGTGCACCGTCACTAAAAAGCAAACCAAATGAAGAACATAACGTGAAAATTTCAGCGATAACACGCAAAAAGTGTCCTGTGTACTTTCTTTGTCTTGTGTTTGGTCAAACATTGCTTGTTTTCCTGCTAGCAGAGGTTTCTCGCCCAGGGAAATTTGTTTATCGGCTAGTCACCCAACGTTATGTTTGTCAAACACAATGTTAAGGAAAATGTTTGATCGTTTAGCCGGGGCTTTAGTATTACTTGTGTTTTGCGCGAAGAGGACAATTTCAGTAACTTCTGAAAACACAAGTGATATTAATTTTTAGTTTTTCTCGGCCCAATGCGATTACCTGTCCAACCATGCATCGGTTTGTTTTCCTTTTTCTGTTTTCTCCGATATTTAAGCTTATGTCAAAATTGCAAAGCAATTTTTATTAACTTGCTACGAAATATGTTACTTGTCTTTTTTCCCCACCTTCTCCAAAGAAACCTACAAACCTACGCATCGTCAGTGAATTTGTTTTCTTGTAATGTTTTGTTATTCTGTGGTTTGTGAATCGCGGTCAATTCCTGTTGACGCCTCTAAACGATCAGGTTCATAGTCTACAGACCGTTATGTCAAAATTTAAGATTGCTTTGCAAGCTTTGGAACTTACCGCGAGATCTATTTTTCTACTTGTCTAAATTCTCTACCTTCGCAAAGAGTTTTGGTTCGAAGAAACGTTCGCATCTTACTTTGTTGCAATGTTTTACTGTTTTGTGGTTTTCGAACTACGGTTAATTCCTGTTGACTGCTCTAAACTATCAGCTAGGTTGGTACTGCTCTTTCTTTCCCACTGACAGTTATGTCAAAATTGCTTAGTAATTTTTCTAGCTTACTACAAGCTTACTTGTCTACTTTGTTCACCCTTACCAAGAATCTTCGAACAAACATAGGCGTCGTGTTGTTGTGGAATGTTTTAATGTTTTGAGGTTTATGAACCGCGGTCAATTCCTTTTGACTGCTCTAAACACAAAATATTGGCGCAAGGAAAGCCATACGAAGTTGCTCAATACCAGTAAATAAAATAATAAACATGGAGCTCCGATTTTAAGCTTGGCTAAATCTATATATTATTGCTATCTAATAATAATAATAATAATAATAACAAGAGGCTACAATTAGCCTAAACCCGGGCTTGTAAAAAACAGTATTGTATCCCTAACTTAGTGCTAAACAAAAGAATAGAGGGAAGTCTGTCTTTCTTACATCGGACGCATTGTGTTTAGCTTGTGTTGGAGTCTATTTCTTTAGACCCCTATCAACATTTATTCCTCTAAAATACAGCTCAACCATTGAGAACAGTAATTATAACACTTGTAAAAAATATTTCTAAAAGAACAAGAAAAAGAGAAACAGAAAAATAAAGCCCGTGATATATACCACTAAAAAAGCTAAAAGACATCAAACCCGGGTTAGCTGTGTCACAGGCAAGAACAGTGACCTTTAGGCCACAGAGGTTTATCCTTTTGCAAGGTGATAAAAATAGTGTATTGATTCCAAAAAAAAAACTAAGCACACTTGTTTTCGCTTCGCTGGATAATTGTTTGAGAAAGGAAACGCTTATCGAACGATGTAGGATTTTTTCGCATAAACGTTAATGGAGTACGTCTCGGTGAAATGTGAGTAGAAAATTAATTAGCAGAGTGAAACTGTTTACAAACACTTCTCCTTTGTCGTCTCATGTTATTATAATCGGCTCCGAAGCACAAGACCTAGAAAACTCAGACCCACCCCCCCAAACTGTAAAAACTCAAACCCCTCATAAACGGCGATAATTCATTTTGCCCACGTTTATTTCACTTTGAAAATTTGTATAGTTGTGAGGGGGTCTGAGTTTTCCAGTTTGGGGGAGGGGTCTGAGTATTCTAGGTCTCGTGCTCCGGAGCCGATTATAATAACGTGAAGTGTTTGTTATCTGCGATAAATAGACGGTGTAACATTTCAGCGCACTGAACGGCGATAATTTATTTTGTCCACGTTTATTTGACTTTGAAAATTTGTATAGTTTTGAGGGGGTCTGAGTTTTCCAGACTTGGGGGGGGGGGGCTGAGTTTTCTAGGTCTGAGGTCTGAGTTTTCTAGGTCTGAGTTCTCCAGACACCCGATACGGGGAACACGGCGGCAATCCATCTGGAGTTAAATTTTGTCATGTTAAAAGCTTTCTTCTCGCTGTTGAACTTGCAAACATTCGTATAGACACTTCTCTTAACATATTAGTTGTTCAGACTTCAAAGACACAAGGTGAATCGACGTTTTCCAATACGTGGCAACAGGCATCAGCTGTTGATATGAGATTTACACTTCTGAATCACTCGGCTGGAAAAGGTCAAACTCCCTTTGTCTGTAGTCTCTAATTTTTGGCGCTCCCCTCGCGTCGCGTCTCCTCGCAACTTCGCGCGCGCACGTGGCCCCAAAATCCGTCGCCAAAATTAGAGACTACTCGCAATCTCCTAAAGCAGTCCATCTGCCATTAAGTTTACTCATGTTAAAAGCTTTCTTCTCGCCGTTGAACTTGCAAACATTCGCATAGACACTTCTCTTAACATATTGTTTGTTCAGACTTCAAAAGCCACAAGATGAATCGACATTTTCCCGTACGTGACAACACGCATCACTGTTGTTAAAAATAGTTAGCGCTTGCGCAGAAACGCCGGAAGTGCCATTTGTGGATGATACTCGACGACGAAAAAGAATAATCGTCGGTAGTTTAAGACCCGGGCGCCGCGCGAGACGCGCGCAGCCCGGGTAATAATAAAAGATTTATACCGCGCCAGTATCCTACTGTTCAAAGGCGCCTTACAAAACTTTAAAATTAACACTTAAAACAGCTAAAATTAATTATAAAAAGCTTTTCTAAAAAGAAACGTTTTCAATCTACTTTTAAAAACAGACACAGACAAAGCATTTCTAATTTCACATGGCAAAGCATTCCATAATGATGGTGCTGCTACAGAGAAAGATCTTGCGCCATATGTTTTCAAGTTATAGGATGGAGAAACCAGAAGGTGCTTCGATGATGAGCGTAGTTGACGCGATGTAGTGTAAGATGTAATCAAATCACAAATGTACGACGGTGCCAAGTTATTAAGTGCCTTGTAGGTTATAAGTAAAATCTTAAAAATAATACGTTGTTCAACGGGAAGCCAGTGAAGATTAAAAAGAACAGGCGTAATGTGATCGTGCTTTGTTGTAAGTGTGACAAGGCGCGCCGCGGCATTCTGGACGTGTTGTAACTTTTTTATAGTGTAGGCTGGTAGGCCATACAAAAGAGAATTACAGTAATCCAACTTCGAAGTTACAAACATATGAACCAGCAATTCAGTAGTAGTCGCTGAAAGAAACTCCCTGATATAGCTGATATTTCGCAGATGATAAAACGAAGATTTGCAAATGTTAGTAACATGATCATTAAAGCAAAAATGGCTATCGAAGATAGTGCCGATATTTCTCGCCTTTTGCACGGAGTTAATAGTTTCACCAGCAACTGAAATTTCGTGAAGGAGTGGTCTTGGAAGATGTTTAGCGGAGATCACCAATAATTCAGTCTTGTCTTTATTTAATTTAAGGCGATTAACCATCATCCAATGATTAATTTCATTCACACAGCTCTCGATGTTAGACACCGCTAGATCCCTATCACCCAGTACAGTTGGTTGAAAAGACAAGTATAGCTGTGAGTCGTCAGCATAAAAGTGATAGCTCAAGTTAAATTTCTTTACGATGTCTGAAAGCGGCGAAGTATAAAGCAAATACAAAATGGGTCCCAAGACAGAACCTTGTGGCACTCCACATTCAAGGTCATGTTTCGTAGAGGTACCACCCTCGACGGAGACATATTGCATGCGATTCGATAAATAAGATTGCAACCATAATAGAGGCTTTCCAGCTATCCCAAATCGTACACGCAAACGAGAAAGGAGAATGGCATGATCGACTGTATCGAAGGCAGCAGAAAGGTCTAACAGGAGTAAAATTACAGTTCGACGATTATCAATGGCAGAAAGGATATCATTGTGCACACGGATGAGTGCAGTTTCGGTACTGTGATATTGCTTGTACGCTGACTGAAATGTCTCATTTAACCCATATTCATTAATGTAAGAGATAAGTTGATTAGCTACCAATTTTTCAATTGCTTTGCTGATAAATGAAAGATTCGACACCGGGCGATAATTGGAGAACTGTGTATGATCCAAAGAAGGTTTCTTAAGGAGTGGGCGTAACATGGCAACCTTGAGTTGCGAAGGCATCTGACCAGATTCCAGTGAGATGTTTATTATTTTGGAAATGAAATGCAACAGAACACCAAGTGCATTTCTTGTAACATAACCAGGAAGAGGATCCAGAGCACATGACTTAGCAGCCAGCTTAACGATACACGTATGAACTTCGTCCGCTGTTACCGTTTTGAAATTATCAAAAGAATATGGACAGGCATTGTCAACAACAGGAACTGTATCTCGATGAGAGTGAGCAGCAGTCATTATATGACTCCGTATTCTATCTATCTTTGTAGTGAAGTACTCAATAAACTTGTTAGCAAGATCAGTGGGCGATTTGCAGGGGGGATATTGAATATCTGTTTTCCTTTGTAGTAGTTTATCAATTATCTTAAAAAGCTTTTGATAATTTGACTGATTCTCATTAATTAATGATGTGAAATAATTCTTCTTGGAGTCACGAATTAAGTTGTTGACAGCATTACATCCCTCAACAAACAACTTACGATCAGAAGGAAGTTTGGTCATTCGCCAGCGTCGTTCAAGTTTTCTACGGGATCTCTTTAAATTATTTATCTCCTCAGAATACCAAGGTGCAGCCGGACGCAGAGTAACTGTCTTGGTTTGCAGTGGAGCATGAGCCTCAAGTATGGAAGCGAGGACTTTATTATATTGATCAATCAAATAATCCAAGGATGAAGATGACGAGGCAAAAAGATCAGGAAGGCTTGAATTCATAACATCAACACAAAAATCATCAAAGTCAATAGATCGAAGCTTTCTGAATGAAATAATCTTCTTGTCGAGCGGCGGCTTATTGAGCGATAGCTGGAAGTGAACAGCAGCATGATCAGAGATGACAAAAGGAGAACCAATTGTTAAATTCGAGACAATGTTATCATCAGATCGTGTAATCACAAGATCCAAGGTGTGTCCTTCTTTATGCGTTGAGCCATGTGTATATTGAGTAAGATTGAAAGCATCCAACAATTGGAGAAATTCAGTTGAGTGTTGGGAAGCACAGGTGTCAACGTGTATGTTAAAATCACCAACTAATAATAATCCACCAGGATCAGTGGTGTATTGTTCCAGGAACGTAGAAAACTCATCTAGGAACAATGAGGGTGTTAAACCATTCAAGGTCGAAGGAGGTGGGCGATAAACAATGATAACTCTGATTTTTAAATTGACTGTACTTGACAATAACAAATCCATATATTCAAAAGACATAAACTTCTTGAGCGGCTGCAACTTTAAGTTAAAAGATGATCGAAATAACAAGCCAACTCCACCTCCACGAGTAGAACCAGGCCTAGGAACATGATGAAATGAATAACCCGAAGGACATAAATCACGAATAATTAATTCATTGTCAGCATTTGATTGAAGCCATGTTTCCGTAACACCAAGAAGATCAATATTATTTTCGACAACAAAGTCTTTGATGATGGTAGTCTTGTTGTTAATTGAACGAGCATTTAGCAAGCAAAAATTCACACAGCGAGCCCTTGGTGTGTATCTTTTAATCGGGCTAGGAATAATTTCAATTAAATTTCTTGGATTCGGTCCAACGGGAGTCTTCATAGTGCATGTAAATCGTGAAGAATTTAATCGACAGCCTTGGGGAGAAACCAAAACTCGAATATTATTCGAGCGCCGCCGCTTTTCTTGAACCAATTTTCCCGCTCTGCAACCTCTAAGCTTTCTTTGGCGATTTTTGCCCAGAGGAAATAAGATACCTGGAAGATTCCAATAGTAGCAGAAGCTCTGAGTACGACGAACAAAAGGCACTAATGGAGAAGAGTGTTGTGAATTGTGATTAAGCCAGTTCATCGGTTTCGTTGCAGTCGAAGACGCAGAGAACTCATATCCCAAATAAGCGTTTTGTTCTCTGTGTATCCCCACCATCCGAGAGGATGTAGGACCAGGATTAGATTCGATGTCCATGTAGATAGTAAGATCAAATTTTGTAGGCAGACCAAGCGTCAAGTGACCACGTTTGCACCAAGTAGAAATCGAGCGCGTAAGTTTGTTTCTTCCATCCACTGATCTAACTACGCGAGGAGGACCATGGCATTTCAGCAATAAAGTAAAGGGTCTTTCATAAACCGAAAAATTGATAAATGATGATCGAAAGATTGTAGGAAAACAAATAAAAAAAAAAATCCTAATATCATCAGAACAAAGTAACACGTTGCAGCCATCTTGGGCGCATACATTATTCATCTAACTGGTTATTCATCTAACTGGTTTTGATTACACTTTGGTAAATTTTGGTGTCTCTCTGTGGTCTGGAGAAATCTGCCAGCATTCAGAATCCATGGCTTTTTGTACCACTCCATATGAGTATTAAGAGGTTATGAAATAATATTCACCACATTTTTCCTTTTGTATTTTTTGTGTGTTGCTTCGTTTGTTTGTTCGTTTTTGTTGTTGTTGTTTTTTTTTTTTTGCGGGGTGTTAGAGAAGTGCTGTAGTTCGTGTGTGAAACTAATTTTAAGAGGGCTATTTCGTTAATGAAAGCAACGTTTGCTTACTCATAAAAAAAAATCAATCAATCAAATAAACGTGGAGAGTACTCGATACAGTAATCAAATCGTTTCTTAAACTACATAAGTCGTGGCTGTTTTAATGCCAATATGTTAAGGTGCCCACGTGCTTGAGCGGGAAACTTACTGTTTATCCATTGTTTCCATTGTCTTTTGCTTCTCTTCCACTTCGAGTTCCAGAGTCTTATACCTGCATTTAAAAGGAAAATGTATTCACACAGAAAAAGTGAGGGTGTTATGGTGACACTGAGGGTAGTATAAATTTACACCATATTCGTGCACGAGTGTAATTGAAAAAATACACCAATTTAGTTTTAAGTAACACCAAAAAGGTGTAAACGAGATGATGTATAACACCTTACTGGTGTTTTGTTACACTGCCTCCATGTAACAAAACTCTGCAAGGAGTCAAACACCATATGTTTGTGTATTTACACGAACTTGTGTCATAAGAGCTCGTGAGGCTATGACATTCTTGAGCACTGCGAATTCCTTTTAAAGAGTGTTGTTCAGGAACAATTGATGTAATATTTTGGTACAGGGTAAAAAGTTGTGTAACGGTTACATTTTAATTTAAGTTAGCAGATGGGGGCGTGTGCATGTGAATCAAGATTCCGACTGATTCCCAGCTACTATCAGAAAGTCGAGCAGCAGGCTATTTAAAGTGTCTATAGGGAAAGATAGCCAGAAATCCAAGACAGTCAGCGGATTGAACGGCGGGCGCGTGTATTTTGGTATTCATTATGGCGGGAGGACAAATGAAGGCTATTATTGTTTTTTACATGCTCTTTGCTTCGCTACTTTTAAGGATAAGTAACGGTTTCCTTTTTAATTTAAGTTAGCAGATGGGGGCGTGTGCATGTGAATCAAGATTCCAACTGATTCCCAGCTACTATCAGAAAGTCGAGCAGCAGGCTATTTAAAGTGTCTATAGGGAAGCATAGCCAGAAATCCAAGACAGCCAGCGGATTGAACGGCGGGCGCGTATATTTTGGTATTCATTATGGCGGGAGGACAAATGAAGGCTATTATTGTTTTTTACATGCTCTTTGCTTCGCTACTTTTAAGGATTATTGATCGAAATTTATCCACAAAATCAATTTATCAAGTTTGAAATGATTTAATTGGTGTTACATCAGACTTGGAATATGTAAATATCTTCCTGTACGTCCTTCGATAATTACTTCGAGGTTCCCGCTATTTTTCGAAATTCGGCCTGTTCATCATATATCAATTACCTAACTTGTTATGGGGAAAACAACTGACCACTGAAAACACGTTAAAACAATATGGCGACCGTAGTGGAATGAAAGCAAACCTCTCGAAGATGCAATTTTCCTCCGTAATGGCTCCATCTCGGCTCTTCTCGCATTTCTGGAAAATGCCACTATTCACATAGAAAACGCACCATGTTAAAGAAATTTGTTAGAGCCAAGAATATTAATTTTGCGAGCTTTATATCTTATCTTTTGAATAAGATTGTTGGGAGTTAATTCGATGCAGTTGTTTCCTCGAAGCCGACTAAGGAAACCATGAAGGTAAGACCTATTTAAAGGAACATTGAGAGAAAAGTGTGGCTAGTTTATGAGATGATTTCGAACTATTTTTTTCTCATATTTTATTCAATTACAACATGGTTCGAACTTGACTCTCTCTACTAAAATCATGTGGAATACTTAGTTTTGTGCGGCTACGCCACAAAATGTAAAACAATATTATTTCCCCTCATTTCCTTTATGTTTCGCCGCCATGTTAAATCCGTATGTGCGTGTTCCGCGCATGCTTGCGGCCATTTTGGAAGCCATGTTGTACGGGATTTCTGGCTATGGTTCAGTTCATTACTACCGAAGGCAAATCCCGTAAATCGGGAAGGCTAATACATATGGTAACTAGTCGTCTCGCCACCAGGAAGACTTGTCACCAGAGAACTTGCCACCAATAAGTAAAAGGGGACGACTTTTTACGGTTTATAGTGGTTTTAGGTCCGATTCAGACGGCTTTGATGAAGACGGCGAACTTTTCATGAGCCGAGCTTAAAGCATAATTTATGAGAATGTTTTCTTCTAAGCAGTTCTGAACTAAGTTCAGAATTAAGTTCGATGTCGGGCCTTTGTGTGATAGATATGCTACTGGTTAAACTTTAAAAAAAAGGAAGCACTTTGAAACGATTATTACTCACAACTCTTTTAAATTGCGTCAGTTTCTCGACTTTATTTATTGAATGGTTGGTGACTTAAATTTATACTTTCATGACCTGCCCACCGCACGTACTTCGAGCGTAAGGCCGGTTACAGACGAGCAAGTTTTCCTTGACAAGTGTCATATTTATGAACGACAAATTTTCTTTGACAAGTTTTGCCTTCACAAGTTTTATTTGCTGGTGTGAACGAACGAACAAGTTTTCTTTGGCAAGTATTCACTATAGCCAGCAATTCAATTACACAGCGGACAACATTTTATTTGACAAGTTTTCCTTGTCGACCCGCACAGACGAACAAGTTCTGCAATGTGTCAAGTTTTTCCTTGACAAGTGCACTTGTTCAAAAACTAGCATGCTAGTTTTTGAACAAGTGCACTTGTCAAGGAAAAACTTGCCAATTTTTTCTTTACACACCAGCAAATAAAGTTTGTCAAGTCAAAACTTGTCAAGGAAAACTTGCTCGTCTGTAACCGGCTTAATAAATAACCTCCAAATGAAAGTGTTGAATATTTCTTTGATTATGGTTAGATCAGCAAATTTGTTTAGAGCTATCACTGGTGGCGAGATGACCCTTGGTGGCGAGTTCACTGGTGGCGAGTCTTCCTGGTGGTGAGGTGACCGTAAGCATACATATATAAGGGCAAATTAAGTGGCTGGAGACCGGGATGAAGAATTTAGTAAATACATCATACCCCTTTTTGCAACCAATCTTATGAACCACTATTGCTGAAGAAAACAAAACTAGTCCGTGTGCAGGGTCCATGAGTATTTATGATAGTGTTAACGAAAGGTTTGTAAAAGAGAAAATTGTTCTGAGTCGCCAAAGTTCTGTCAAAGTGGAAAGGTCTTGGATTTCACGAGAGACTCGGACAGACTGGGAATGAATTGTTGTCTTGCGCACTCTCTTTTCGATCGTTACGATCGTTACTTCTGGTTACTTCTTTCATGCTAATGCTGTTCAGTTTTAGCTTAAATTTATGACTCAGAACAAGAACATGTGGATGAATTCTGTCTTAAAACAGGTAAGCTTTAGTTAAAAGCAAGTGATATTTATTTTGTTGAACGATTGGCGTCAACACTTAGGATTTTAGATCGAGCGGCCTACTCGAAATTAGCGTTCTCGATTTTCCTGATCTCTACAACCTTTTCATGGCACAATTCTCTAGTGTTAAACGGTAGATTAGCTGATTTGAACTGTTTTAAGACCATTCTTAACTCCTTCCCCTGGTGACTAATTGATTTAGTAGACTTACTGTTGTGCTGTTTGTACGCGATCTTGATTTTAGTTATATATATTTGAATGAGGTTCTTGATGAGTTTGCGGATTATTTTGAGAATGGCACACGTTCCTGAAGGACAGAATGAATATGAGGGACAACCAGAAAATAGTTTGATCTCCCTATATTCTGTTTTTATGTAGATGTTCAACTCAGCTGTTTGTGTCGCTCAGGACTGCAGCCTAGTGACAAGTGCAGCTAGTGACAAGACACAAAATGCTTTTTAGCAAGCTAAATCCCCGAAAGGGGCAGTCGTGTTTTAGCTGCTCCATTTTTGAGTTTTAATAACTCCAGTAGTAACCAGCACTACCTGATATCAAATGAAGAATGATCCTCGCAGTTGTGAACGCAATTTATGCAATTGCGAAAAGAAGCCTGAAAAAAATTCAGGACTTCAACGGGGTTCGAACCCGTGACCTCGCGATTACCGGTGCGATGCTATATATATATATATATATATATATATATATATATATATATATATATATATATATATATATATATATATAACTCTTCACAAGCATCAGTCACAAACAGTTACTCTTCATGAAGAAACATACACTATCACAAATGAAGATAACCCACATGTTATGTTCCATGTTATGGTGTGGAACATTATATATATATATATATATATATATATATATATATATATATATATATATATATATATATATATATATATATATATATATATATATATATATATATCTGAGTGAATTCGCAAGAACGTACCCGCAGAAATTTGGAGCCGGTTGACCCAAATGGGTCCAAAACTGGCGTTTTTTGCAGCGGATGGGCCCCGCAATCACTCCACAGCACTGACAAGGAGGCAATGAGAGAGTCAGAGAGGAGGAGGGGTGGAGGAGAAGAGAAAAAAGCACTAATCACTCTTTTAGTCTTTATAATGCCTACTTTGGAGATAGTTTTTGAACGAGAAAAAACCGCATCAAGAAGCGGCACTTTCGCGCAGGTACGTTTTGTCAAATCCAGACAGATAATTCACTGAAATAGCTCCAGAGAGCGGCAGAAGGCCCAAAAAGCCGTTTATTGCTGCAACATGACTCATTGGACCACGTTGGCACAATAGCCTGCAAATATCTGAGTGAATTCGCAAGAACGTACCCGCAGAAATTTGGAGCCGGTTGACCCAAATGGGTCCAAAACTGGCGTTTTTTGCAGCGGATGGCCCCGCAATCACTCCACAGCACTGACAAGGAGGCAATGAGAGAGTCAGAGAGGAGGAGGGGTGGAGGAGAAGAGAAAAAAGCACTAATCACTCTTTTAGTCTTTATAATGCCTACTTTGGAGATAGTTTTTGAACGAGAAAAAACCGCATCAAGAAGCGGCACTTTCGCGCAGGTACGTTTTGTCAAATCCAGACAGATAATTCACTGAAATAGCTCCAGAGAGCGGCAGAAGGCCCAAAAAGCCGTTTATTGCTGCAACATGACTCATTGGACCACGTTGGCACAATAGCCTGCAAATATCTGAGTGAATTCGCAAGAACGTACCCGCAGAAATTTGGAGCCGGTTGACCCAAATGGGTCCAAAACTGGCGTTTTTTGCAGCGGATGGGCCCCGCAATCACTCCACAGCACTGACAAGGAGGCAATGAGAGAGTCAGAGAGGAGGAGGGGTGGAGGAGAAGAGAAAAAAGCACTAATCACTCTTTTAGTCTTTATAATGCCTACTTTGGAGATAGTTTTTGAACGAGAAAAAACAGCATCAAGAAGCGGCACTTTCGCGCAGGTACGTTTTGTCAAATCCAGACAAATAATTCACTGAAATAGCTCCAGAGAGCGGCAGAAGGCCCAAAAAGCCGTTTATTGCTGCAACATGACTCATTGGACCACGTTGGCACAATAGCCTGCAAATATCTGAGTGAATTCGCAAGAACGTACCCGCAGAAATTTGGAGCCGGTTGACCCAAATGGGTCCAAAACTGGCGTTTTTTGCAGCGGATGGGCCCCGCAATCACTCCACAGCACTGACAAGGAGGCAATGAGAGAGTCAGAGAGGAGGAGGGGTGGAGGAGAAGAGAAAAAAGCACTAATCACTCTTTTAGTCTTTATAATGCCTACTTTGGAGATAGTTTTTGAACGAGAAAAAACCGCATCAAGAAGCGGCACTTTCGCGCAGGTACGTTTTGTCAAATCCAGACAGATAATTCACTGAAATAGCTCCAGAGAGCGGCAGAAGGCCCAAAAAGCCGTTTATTGCTGCAACATGACTCATTGGACCACGTTGGCACAATAGCCTGCAAATATCTGAGTGAATTCGCAAGAACGTACCCGCAGAAATTTGGAGCCGGTTGACCCAAATGGGTCCAAAACTGGCGTTTTTTGCAGCGGATGGGCCCCGCAATCACTCCACAGCACTGACAAGGAGGCAATGAGAGAGTCAGAGAGGAGGAGGGGTGGAGGAGAAGAGAAAAAAGCACTAATCACTCTTTTAGTCTTTATAATGCCTACTTTGGAGATAGTTTTTGAACGAGAAAAAACCGCATCAAGAAGCGGCACTTTCGCGCAGGTACGTTTTGTCAAATCCAGACAGATAATTCACTGAAATAGCTCCAGAGAGCGGCAGAAGGCCCAAAAAGCCGTTTATTGCTGCAACATGACTCATTGGACCACGTTGGCACAATAGCCTGCAAATATCTGAGTGAATTCGCAAGAACGTACCCGCAGAAATTTGGAGCCGGTTGACCCAAATGGGTCCAAAACTGGCGTTTTTTGCAGCGGATGGGCCCCGCAATCACTCCACAGCACTGACAAGGAGGCAATGAGAGAGTCAGAGAGGAGGAGGGTGGAGGAGAAGAGAAAAAAGCACTAATCACTCTTTTAGTCTTTATAATGCCTACTTTGGAGATAGTTTTTGAACGAGAAAAAACCGCATCAAGAAGCGGCACTTTCGCGCAGGTACGTTTTGTCAAATCCAGACAGATAATTCACTGAAATAGCTCCAGAGAGCGGCAGAAGGCCCAAAAAGCCGTTTATTGCTGCAACATGACTCATTGGACCACGTTGGCACAATAGCCTGCAAATATCTGAGTGAATTCGCAAGAACGTACCCGCAGAAATTTGGAGCCGGTTGACCCAAATGGGTCCAAAACTGGCGTTTTTTGCAGCGGATGGGCCCCGCAATCACTCCACAGCACTGACAAGGAGGCAATGAGAGAGTCAGAGAGGAGGAGGGGTGGAGGAGAAGAGAAAAAAGCACTAATCACTCTTTTAGTCTTTATAATGCCTACTTTGGAGATAGTTTTTGAACGAGAAAAAACCGCATCAAGAAGCGGCACTTTCGCGCAGGTACGTTTTGTCAAATCCAGACAGATAATTCACTGAAATAGCTCCAGAGAGCGGCAGAAGGCCCAAAAAGCCGTTTATTGCTGCAACATGACTCATTGGACCACGTTGGCACAATAGCCTGCAAATATCTGAGTGAATTCGCAAGAACGTACCCGCAGAAATTTGGAGCCGGTTGACCCAAATGGGTCCAAAACTGGCGTTTTTTGCAGCGGATGGGCCCCGCAATCACTCCACAGCACTGACAAGGAGGCAATGAGAGAGTCAGAGAGGAGGAGGGGTGGAGGAGAAGAGAAAAAAGCACTAATCACTCTTTTAGTCTTTATAATGCCTACTTTGGAGATAGTTTTTGAACGAGAAAAAACCGCATCAAGAAGCGGCACTTTCGCGCAGGTACGTTTTGTCAAATCCAGACAGATAATTCACTGAAATAGCTCCAGAGAGCGGCAGAAGGCCCAAAAAGCCGTTTATTGCTGCAACATGACTCATTGGACCACGTTGGCACAATAGCCTGCAAATATCTGAGTGAATTCGCAAGAACGTACCCGCAGAAATTTGGAGCCGGTTGACCCAAATGGGTCCAAAACTGGCGTTTTTTGCAGCGGATGGGCCCCGCAATCACTCCACAGCACTGACAAGGAGGCAATGAGAGAGTCAGAGAGGAGGAGGGGTGGAGGAGAAGAGAAAAAAGCACTAATCACTCTTTTAGTCTTTATAATGCCTACTTTGGAGATAGTTTTTGAACGAGAAAAAACAGCATCAAGAAGCGGCACTTTCGCGCAGGTACGTTTTGTCAAATCCAGACAGATAATTCACTGAAATAGCTCCAGAGAGCGGCAGAAGGCCCAAAAAGCCGTTTATTGCTGCAACATGACTCATTGGACCACGTTGGCACAATAGCCTGCAAATATCTGAGTGAATTCGCAAGAACGTACCCGCAGAAATTTGGAGCCGGTTGACCCAAATGGGTCCAAAACTGGCGTTTTTTGCAGCGGATGGGCCCCGCAATCACTCCACAGCACTGACAAGGAGGCAATGAGAGAGTCAGAGAGGAGGAGGGGTGGAGGAGAAGAGAAAAAGCACTAATCACTCTTTTAGTCTTTATAATGCCTACTTTGGAGATAGTTTTTGAACGAGAAAAAACCGCATCAAGAAGCGGCACTTTCGCGCAGGTACGTTTTGTCAAATCCAGACAGATAATTCACTGAAATAGCTCCAGAGAGCGGCAGAAGGCCCAAAAAGCCGTTTATTGCTGCAACATGACTCATTGGACCACGTTGGCACAATAGCCTGCAAATATCTGAGTGAATTCGCAAGAACGTACCCGCAGAAATTTGGAGCCGGTTGACCCAAATGGGTCCAAAACTGGCGTTTTTTGCAGCGGATGGGCCCCGCAATCACTCCACAGCACTGACAAGGAGGCAATGAGAGAGTCAGAGAGGAGGAGGGGTGGAGGAGAAGAGAAAAAAGCACTAATCACTCTTTTAGTCTTTATAATGCCTACTTTGGAGATAGTTTTTGAACGAGAAAAAACCGCATCAAGAAGCGGCACTTTCGCGCAGGTACGTTTTGTCAAATCCAGACAGATAATTCACTGAAATAGCTCCAGAGAGCGGCAGAAGGCCCAAAAAGCCGTTTATTGCTGCAACATGACTCATTGGACCACGTTGGCACAATAGCCTGCAAATATCTGAGTGAATTCGCAAGAACGTACCCGCAGAAATTTGGAGCCGGTTGACCCAAATGGGTCCAAAACTGGCGTTTTTTGCAGCGGATGGGCCCCGCAATCACTCCACAGCACTGACAAGGAGGCAATGAGAGAGTCAGAGAGGAGGAGGGGTGGAGGAGAAGAGAAAAAAGCACTAATCACTCTTTTAGTCTTTATAATGCCTACTTTGGAGATAGTTTTTGAACGAGAAAAAACCGCATCAAGAAGCGGCACTTTCGCGCAGGTACGTTTTGTCAAATCCAGACAGATAATTCACTGAAATAGCTCCAGAGAGCGGCAGAAGGCCCAAAAAGCCGTTTATTGCTGCAACATGACTCATTGGACCACGTTGGCACAATAGCCTGCAAATATCTGAGTGAATTCGCAAGAACGTACCCGCAGAAATTTGGAGCCGGTTGACCCAAATGGGTCCAAAACTGGCGTTTTTTGCAGCGGATGGGCCCCGCAATCACTCCACAGCACTGACAAGGAGGCAATGAGAGAGTCAGAGAGGAGGAGGGGTGGAGGAGAAGAGAAAAAAGCACTAATCACTCTTTTAGTCTTTATAATGCCTACTTTGGAGATAGTTTTTGAACGAGAAAAAACCGCATCAAGAAGCGGCACTTTCGCGCAGGTACGTTTTGTCAAATCCAGACAGATATATATATATATATATATATATATATATATATATATATATATATGAATTATTTCATATATCATTTACACTCATTTCTTTCACGGGAACATATGAACCCACAATTGACCTGCTCCCAACGTCAGTGGCTTCATAGCTCAGTTGGTTAGAGCATCGCACCGGTAATCGCGAGGTCACGGGTTCGAACCCCGTTGAAGTCCTGAATTTTTTTTCTTTCAGGCTTCTTTTCGCAATTGCATAAATTGCGTTCACAACTGCGAGGATCATTCTTCATTTGATTACATTTCCGCAGTTTATATATGAATTATTTCATATATCATTCACACTACCTGATATGTTTATAAGTTACTTATAGATATATGTAGATATGTTGCGGTTCGATTTTATCCTTGGTTCAGTTTTTATTGCCCTTTTAATTGTTTTGTACTCATTAATTCTCATACAAGTACATTAATATACACAAGCACCCCCCAAAAAAATTAATAATAATAATAACAATAATAATAATAAATAAACCAAGGATAAAATTGAACTACAACAGATACATTATAAGCTTCTGAAAGTTTATTATACTTAATTGTCACATGTGATATACAAAGTGAAGTTCATTATTCTGGTTTGATTTTGTTTTGATATCAGCTAAAGCAATGGCAGAAGAATTTAAATTTACATGTTCTGTGTGTTTTTACAAAACAATAAGCTAGTTAACTGTTTTGCATGAAAGACGAGACACTTAACCATCTTGCTTCCCACTGGATGTTAAAAACAATCTCTAGTTACTCAAGACATATTGCAAAGATCATATAATTTGTAAATCAGTTTATTGTTTTTTTCTTGTTAACTGTCTATTTGCGCAATGTTTTTTTTAAAAGAGGCATTATTATGGAAACACTAGTACCGTAACTTGCATATAATGATCTTCATGAGAAACTCTTACAGATTTCAAGTTTCCTTTACTGTGACATTTGGAATGCCAATTAACTTTTACATGTAGTGTAGGTCTACTCCAGAATATGATTGCAAAGAGTTTTATAGAGCCACTGTTGTTATCTGCCATTTCTTCATGTTGTGGCCTTCCATAGTTATGTAAAGTGGATTTTCCGCTTTTTGCTAGCTCCAGAGTTGAGTGGATTAAATATGATTTCAAAACCGCTCATTACTTGGAACATGAGAAGTGACAGGTGGTAACAAGTGATTGACAAAAACACAACAGCAACAAGAAATTGTATTTTTGTGCTTTGTTTGAAGTGAGGAAAAGGCAAAATCGGGAAAAGAGTCAGCAATAAAATGATCTCAGAGAGTACATAGGCAGAAACAAGAGAAAATGGGCAGGCAACTAATTGGAAAAAAAATTGATTTAGACGAGTGGGCAAAAGACAGGCAACAGGAAAGAAATTGTTTTACACTTACAAAGTAGGAGTGATTTTACTTGTACAATTGATCTTGGTTTGTATTTGAATTAGGTTATTGATGAGTTTACAGATTATCTTAAGAGTGGCACCCATTCCTGAAGGACAGAATGAATAAATGGGACAGCTACACTGTAGGAAGTATTTTACACTGTAATCTCCCTACAGTGTATATTCTGTTTTTATGTGCATTTATACATGTAGATATTTATCTTTGCTGTTGGCGGGACTCAGGACTGCAGCTCTAATGGCAAAACTCGAAATGCTTCTGGGCAAGCTAGGACCACGAATGTGGCAGTCATTTTTTATCTGCTCCATTTTTTTGGTTTCATTACTCCCAGTAGTCACCAGCACTACATGATATTGTTTATAAGTTACCTTTAGCAATGATCATGCAGAAAATTCCTGTACATGTAGATACACTGTATGCTTCTGAAAGTTTCTTATACAGTATTGATGCACATGATATATGAAGTGAAGCTCATTATTCTGGTTTGATTTTGTTTATTTGATATCAGCTAAAGCAACGACCGACTTTTTTTGTGTAGGAAATAAAACTCGTTATCATTACAGGGTTTTCCTTTTCAATGAAGTATCAGTCGATTTGGGCAAAGCAGGCGGAGAATAGTGGGTGCATTAGAGGATTATTTTGTTTTAAGACCGAAAAATTATTGACAGCAAGGATTCTTTATTGCACAATTGCTGGTGACTGAGCTGTTCACAGGCGGTAAAAATCACCAGTCCCAGCATTGAGTGAAGATTTATTTAATATTTTTTGTCTTAGTGTCCTTTTGAAGTTCTAAAGCTATAATATTTTTACATGTTCTATGTGTTTTTACAAACCAATGAGCTAGTAACTGATCGAGATGCACTGTTTTGCATGAATGATGAGACATGTAAACCTCATGCCTCCCACTGGATGTTCAAGCCAAACTGTTTCTCACATTAAAACTAAAAAAGAACATAGGAAACAACCAACCAAACAAAAACAATCATGATTCCAGAGCAGGAAAACAATATTTTTGATTCTAATTATTTTTCTGTTACTCAACACAGGCCAAAATCATATAATTCATCATAAATCAATTTATTTTTTTTCTTGTTACCTGTCTATTTGCCCACTGTTTTTTTTTTTAGAGAGAGTTATCATTATGGAAACACTAGTACCGTATTGCATATAATGATCTTCTTGAGAAACTCTTACAGATTTCAAGTTTCCTTTACTGTGACATTTGGAATGCCAGTTAACTTTTACATACAGGTCTACTCCAGAATATGATTGCAAAGAGTTTTATAGAGCCACTGTTGTTATCTGCCATTTCTTCATGTTGTGGTCTTCCATAGTTATGTTAAGTGGATTTTCCGCTTTTTACTAGCTCCAAAGTTGAGTGGATTAAATATGATTTTAAAATCGCTCATTACTTGGAACATTGGAAGTGACAGGGGGTAACAAGTAGTTAACAAAAACACAACAGCAACAAGAAATTGTATTTTTTGTGCTTCCTTTGAAGTGATGAAATAAGTTTCACTTTTGATGTTAAAGGCAAAATTGGGAAAAGAGTCGTAGAAACAGAAGATTGGGCAGGCAACTTTGAGATAATGCTTTAAAAAAAGTAGGCAAAAGACAGGCAATAGGAAAGAAATTGTTTTACACTTACAGAGTAGGAGTGATTTTACTTGTAACCAAATGCAAGGTATGAAATTGATACAGTATATTGCATGTACTTCAGTCTGGGACAACTACATGTATGAAAAGGAAATCAAGCAATTATTATTAGAGCCTTCTTCCATTACTTTACTAGAGGATATTCAAAGCAAAATGATGAATTTGGAAGCTGATGTTATTCAATTCTGAGTGAGGGAAAGTTTGGCAATGGTCAAATTAGGATTAACCTCTTACTGAGGATTGTGTGTAATTTTTGTATCAAGGAATGTAAAGCTGATGTTTGACAAGCAGGCATTAATTATGAAGCAATTAACAGTATTCCGTTACTGGTATTTAATCACTGCTCGAGCCCATGTTGATTTTGTGGGAAAAAAATCGTCAAAAACATTGTTTAGGTTATATATGTGTGTGTACATGAATTATACTCCGTGTCCTTATAGATTGCACTGTACTTGTTGTAATTAAATATGTGTAAATAAGTCATTAATGTAGTACATGTATGCAAAATAATTATTGAAGGGAACTTTGTTATGATGTGGCCTAAGGTAAAAGAGTATGCCAGAAGGAAAAACTTCAGTGAAGACAGCCTGTCCTCAATTCTTAGGAGAATATTGTGTTGTGTCTGTATTCTTTAGTAATTAAGAACCATTAGTTTGTGAATCAGTCTGAAAAGTGTATTAGCTTGAAATTAACATTAATTACTCCATAATTAAATGTAATTCACTTGATATGTAGCAGTTCTCTCATGGTGCAGTCCTTTTCTGTATTGTAGATGTACCACTCAGCCACAAGGCCAGGTCAATGAACAACAACTGTAAAATGGGCTATTATCATACCACTCAGCAGTTGTTCCATCACACTGTAAATATTGCACATGTGCCACTACTTCCTGGTCTGCTGGCCACTGACATGGCCATGGTTCCACCACACTATAGCATCCCACTCGGCCATTGTTCCATGGCCTTCCCACCTCACAATATCATACCACTCACCCACTGTTCCTCTACACTACATAACACCACTTGACCATTGTTCATCACTTTTTCACCTCACTACATGTATATTGTACTGCTAAACCACTGTACCACGACACTACACTATATTATACTGTATCACTCAGCAACTGTTCCACTACACTATATTGCAGCACACGGCCAGAGGTTCACAGCTCCACTGTACTTTAATGCCATACCAGTCAGTTAATGTTCTACCAGTGGTACCAGTGTGATCAATAAGAACTATCTACATGTAGTCATCTTGGTACACATAAACACAGTGACAGTTTGCAGTTTAATGAAGAGCTCGTTAGTGGTTCTTAAATTTGTGGTTCGCAACGCACTCACATTACTGCAAAAGGTGCATTTATTTTTCAAGGCTTGTGAATAAAGAGGAAGACCTCAGGCCACATCTGAGAAAGTGAACCTGTTTACGTGGCCTGTTTGGCTACATGAAAGAACACAAAGTTTTAAATCTTTTTTTTTTTTTTGAGAATTAAATGCTCCATAAAAAATTGATCCCCTTAAATGGGTTTTGCGGCACTGCTGAACTATGTGATTAATTAAAACAGTTCTGTTTCCTTGCTTCTCTTTTGTAGAATGCTCTGAAATCAGAAAGGTGACAGGAAACACAAGAAAGGGAATGCCTCCCTTAATAACCCCTGAAGTGGAGATCGTGGGCATACCAGTGCGCTAATCACCTTGTTCTTATTGTAATAATAATAATAATAATAATAATAATAATAATAATAATAATAATAATAATAATCGTAATCATAATCATAATCATAATCATAATCATAATAACTGTCTGTGCTAATCGTCCTCGCAAAGTACAGCAAGGACGCAGCTCAACAAGGTCGAACCGAAAGCATATACAAGGCGCCTTAAGACCTTGGAGCACAGCCTACAGCCAGCTCGAATAAGCCGTATGTTGGCTTTTGCTGAGGGAGGAAAACCGGAGTACCCGGGGAAAACCCTCGGAGCAGGGTCGAGAGCCAACACAAACTCAGCCCACTTATGGCGTCACCACCGGGAATCGAACCCGGTGCCACATTGGTGGAAGGCGAGTGCTCTCACCACTACGCCATCCCTGCTCCCCTAGTAAGCACTTGTGTTTCATTTTTAACAGTTACTTAAGGAATATGAATGTATAGCTTTAAAGTAAAGTATTTCATTGACCTGTTGTTGCTGTTTCCTTTTTTTTTTTGATGATTTGGCCTGGATGCAGTTAATGTTTTTTAAGTCCTTAGAATGAATGTAGCTTTATGGCTGGTGTGAGTGAAATCACAGAAGTTGGAAACTTAGAGACTTGACAAATCCAGTAGTTGTGACAGCACATTCTCCTAAACTACATTTCTTTTGCGGTCATTTAGCTACAAATAGTGTTAATGCAGCACTTCGGATGGTGTTGCTGTAACACAAGTATAATTGTAGATATGCACCAATACAGTGTAAAATTCTCAACGGTGTAAATTAACTTTGTCTTGGTGCTCACACAGCTGCAAGGCGTTTTACACCATTCCAGTGTCAACAACACACTATTTTAGAGTAAAAGAGCACTTAAACAGTGTAAATTAACACCATTGTCGTGTAATGTTACCCTTCAGTTGGAAAATATAAACACAAATGGACACCATGTTGGTGTAAAGTAACACCATATCAGCGTTGATAAAACACGAAAGTGGTGCTCGCATAGCTGCAAAAATTTACACCTTTTTGGTGTCACCATAACACCCAGACTTTTTGTGTGCACGTCTAGTAAACTGCTTAAAAGCTGTCTCCACGGCCACCTCTTTTCTCTTTTTAATTTGCAACCGGGCTTTTCAAATAACACGTAACGTTTGCCAAGCCGTAGAATGTCAGCACGCACAGTTATTAAGCGTGGTTTTCTTCACATTGTACAAGACGCGAGATGCAACACTTGAATTGATGAAGCAACTTACTGTTTCTCCATTGTTTCTATAACTTTTATTTTCTCTTCCAATTCCATTTTCAGGACTTTATACCTGCAGTCAAAAGGAAAATCTGATCTTGTAGGCTCATTTACTTTTTCTATCTCTCGTACAAAGAAGTGATTTCCCTCTTTACAACTCACCCACAACATTTTGTTTGAAACCATGTTGCAATTGTATTGCTTTTGTCTTGGCAACTCAACGCCTTCAGTGACTGCTCATTTTACTCTAAATCATGACTGTCTATAATGACCCAAAACTGTTCTGGGTGATGGATCACATTGCCATTGAAGCCACATTTAGGGAGGTCTGGTTTGTCAAGTACCATTCCCTGGCCGCGTTCGATGATAAATTTGAAGACATAATCTGAAATAGCATACCAAGACTCACTCTTCAACTGAGATAAATCTTAGGAATAGTTCATAAAGGTAAGTGACGTTTGCCAATGTACCAACCCAGCGTGTTTCAACTTTATTATGGCTGTCTTCGTATCTTAAGAGATGTGAGACGTTAGGATTAATAAGGGAACTTACTGTTTATCCGTTGTTTCTATTGTGTTTTTCTTCTCTTCTAGTTCGATTTCTAGAGTCTTGCACCTGCAGTTAAAAAATGTGTTCAAACCACCCTTTTAGCTGTCTCTCCTTTATAGCAAAGATATCAGTGACGTCACCTATTATTATTAATATGCCAACCAGAGAGCTATTGTCTGGTGAAACAAAGAATTCCTTTGTTTAACGTTTTGAACATTTAAATACCAAAAACAATGATAGCTGAGTTAATCTTTTGTCTCAGGATTGAGTCACAAAGGTGTGGATCGCGACGTTTCGACCGCTATACTGCTGGTCTTCATCAGGCGTAGGAGTCGTTGGAACGAGGCACACACGTGTAACGCGCTTGTTTCTGCCGGTTGCACCTTTCTGTTTGTGGTTTAAACAACGAGGTATACACGAGTAACGTGCGCTTGTTTGGACTCGTGGCTTTAAAAAAAGAACGAGTTATATACATGAGTAACGCGCGCTTCTTTCCCTGTCTTTCTGCCCGTGGATTAGAAAACGAGGCATAGATATGAGTAGCGCGCTTGTTTCGATCTTCCCCATGTTATTATTTCTGCTAATGAGATGCATTTTTCCACTGTGGCTTGAAGAACGAGGTGTAAACGAGTAACGGGCGCTTGTATTGACTCGTGGCTTAAAGAACGAGACATATACATAAGTAACGCGCGCTTATTTCTGCTCATGGCTTTAAGAACGAGGCATACACATGTGTAGCGCGCTTTTTTTTGTCGGTTGCGCCTTTCTGTTTGTGGTTTATATACACGAGTAAAGCGCGCTTGTTTACACTCGTGGATTAAAGAACGAGGCATATACACCAGCTTACATATCATTAATTCCTCTTTTGCGCGACATGACTTGTCGAGTTGACCCAACCCAGCTGGTACAGAACCTGTCATGTTCGGGTGCCGGCTTTAAGAACGATCATTACTTTCTCTCTTGCGCGACCTGACTTCCGTTTACGGGTCAAGTCGAATTGACTCGGATCGACGGGTCGACCCGAGTCGATCAGATGGAGTCGATTCGTCGAGATTTTCTGAACACCCCCCCCCCCCTCCTATGCGTGTGCGTGTGTTATCTTCGTCACTTGCGAGCTGACTTCCGGTGGGACGGATCGACATTTGCAAAGACGGGTATAGTCCACCCGACTCGGATATTATTACTTTGTAGATAGCGCGCGTTTATTACTTTCTGGGTCGCGCGCGTAGGTCGCGCGTGCGTGCCTTAAGAACGAGGAAGGCTGTCTTTTGTGTGACGTGACTTCCGATGAGTCCGATCGGACACGATCCGACTCAGATTGGGTGTCTTGGACATGCATGAGTTAGTTACTTTCAAGCTCGAATAATACATTGTTTAATCTCAAAGATTTTGCAATATTTGTCGATGTAAAAACGCCAGAGAACTTACACCAACGCGCAACGCTTCCCCTCATGCGCCCAAGCGGCGCAAAATGTAAATATGTCTCTAGCACTAAGCGGTTGCCATATTTTGAAATAATGACAAAATAAAATAAAAAATAAAATAAAATGATAACACAGCTTAAGCAAAATATTCGCTATAACCACTCTCACCTGTTATCCATTTCCAGTGCGGTTGGGAAAGGTGTATTTTTTTCCTCACCATGTTTCGCAACAAGTGTCTCTAAACCTTGGATCCTGTTACATGGATAAAGTACAAAAACATTTCTTCAGCTTTCCTTTGCTTGTTCCAAATCTAAAGACATTTGCATTCAATTCGCTGTAATTCGAGAAAACAGACTGAAGGCGACTCTTCAAAGGATGCTGTCATTTGATTTGTTCAGCTCAAAAAATGTTCGAGCTTTACCTGTTAGATTATTCTTTATACTGCACCCAAGTATGTAACGGTAATGGTAAAGGTAAGGTATTTATATACCGCTCATATCACATAGTCTCATGGCGGTTTACATCACTGGCCGGGGGACTTGACCATACTGCTTGTGCAGTTTACAATTAATGAAGTAAGTAATGAGTGCCCCCATAATGTATAGATATCTAGGACAGACACTAGGTGTGGTCACAGCTAGAGTTTTGTTACGTGTCTAATGGTTCTTTTACGTCCCACAGAATCAGATTAAGTGAAAGTACTGTGAGACGGGGCCTACGGTTTATCGTCCTTATCCGAGAAGACTAGAAAGTCTAACCATTTGCAGATGTCATTACAAAGGCAGCACTTTCTCCTCAGTTATTTAAAGACCCTGACTATTGGTCCGGCCGGGGTTAGAACCAGCGACCTCCCGCATGGTAGTCCAGTGCTCTACCACTGAGCTAACCGGTCTGCGGAACAAGTACCTCACAAGTGGACAGGTTTGCTCTTGTATGGTACAATACCCCTAATGCGTTTGTGTCTGTGAGGAAGACATTCAATAATATTTCGTAGTTGAGGGGAATTTAATGGTGAGCACAGCGCCACTCGAGGCGTAAATGAACTTGATGTCACCCTTTAGCCTTTCATGAATTTATTTGTTTTTTGTTTAAACATATTAACCTCCTATCGATCCAGAAATGAACGATAATGAGAGTCATTCTCTTTATAAAGATCAAAAAGTGTTCCTTAAATCGAATTATCACCTAAACAGAAGCAATTCCATGAAATAAGAGATCTATGGATATTGTACTGAAATACCTCGCTCCAAGTACTGTAAGTACCCAAATTTAGAGTTTACGTGCATTTCATGCATGGCATAAGGATCACTCTTACCTCTGTAAATGTACTTTGATTTGTTCATCCTTCTTAACGGATTCGTCCATTACCTCTTTATTTCTTAAGGACAATTAAACATGGATTCAGAAATCGCCAATTAAACTTGGCGCTGCTAAGTCTTTTCAAACAGACAGCTTAATGTTAAAAGCCATACATTTTGGTTAATTTTGTCTATCAATTAAAGTTTAGTTTATACTAACTTCGAACAAGATCGAATTTCATACCAAAGAGTGTATCGAAGAATACTTAAAGAAATGAAGTAAAGTTGTATTTCTAAGTTGAAGCTAATAATGCAGTTATTTGTAGGAAAGATCTAGTGGTCCCCCATTCCAAAGAACAAATTGTCATGGTTTTTTCAGCTTTTAAGTAGGGTATATGCTGTGTCCTAATTTCAGTAAGAGCCACACTTTTCGTAAAGCGCACATTATTAGGACGTCAATAACTACAAACTCGAAACTTATTAGGAGGAAAACAGGACAACCTCATTTCAAATTAAAATAGTGAAAATCCAATGGAAATCAGACCTGTGTTGAAACTGTTCAAGGATTTTGCAGTAGTTTGAAAAACGCTCCAGTTCTCCATCTTTACTGCAAAGTCTGTTAAAAATAGACGATTACCATTAAAATATAACTTCATTTTAGCTTTTCAATCCGTTCTTATTTGTGATTTGGTGAGCAGGGTTGGCGCAGTTGTGAGAACACTCGCCTACCACCAATATGGCCCAGGTTCGTGGTCAGGGAGCAAATGTCATAATTTAAGGTCCCTTGGGAAATTTATGTTGAAAGCAAGCCACTGGTCTAGAAATGTTCATTTGGACCTAGTAGACATGAAAAGTTTTGGTGGCAACTTTCAAACTCGCTAAGACGGGATTTATGAGGGTTCCAATTTCTGACCTATGGAGGCCAGCATGAAAACGAGGCTGCAATAGAAAATCCTTTATATCTCACATAAACATACACCTTTACTTACCAAACTTTCCCACAAGATATAATTCGCTGCTCTTAATTGATTTTTGGTAAATTTTTATTTAATTGGTAGTCACGTGACCTTGTAGCTTGTGAAGGAGGTTAGAATATAAAACTCTTTATAATTTTCATGTATATGAACCGTTGATTACCAAACGAGACTGCATTATGACATTCGATACTCTTAGTTGTTTTAAGTAGATTTTAATTAAAATAATAATCACGTGATCCGATGAACATGGAAACGAGGCTGTGAGAAAGACCTTATCCAAGTCCAATAAATTTTTGGAATAAGCTAGAACAAATCCGAGATTGCTGCAAAATTGAAGATTTAAAGCCAGTAACAGGCACTCATGATAGACACTCCAAATTTATTTGTCATCAGCAAGAATGAAAGACTGTCTTTGCAGCTGGCGCAACGCCGTTCCATGAAGGTGTCTGAAGGACTGGTTGGAATCACACTGAATTAAAGCGTGGGAGAGAACTTTTACCAGTGATTTCTCCTGAGCTTCAACCTCAGACAAAACTATTTGGGACAGAATGGGAAACTATCTAATTTTTATGACATTGCGGCTAAAATAAAAACCGTCAAATAATCATGAGTTGCTGTTATGTCTCCTCCTCTCTAAATGCTATTTTGGGTAAAACAAGAATTTCATGTATCGGGTTTTAAAGAAAAGCAACTTTGAATAGGGAGTGGGGAAGAAGGAGGCTTTTTTCTGGTTTCGTAGTATCGCGCGTTACTTAAAAAAAAAAAAAAACAAACAAAACGCAGAAAGTTTCGCAAGAGTTTTGTCATAAGTTGTAGCTAGCTGCAGAAGTAAAGTCCATGGTGGCTCAACTGGCTCCGGAAACTCTAGAACAGCAGCATAACCTTTCTTTTCAAACTTCTATTTTAGCAACGGCGAAGATAGGTGTTTATCGATTGCCCGGTAACAATTAAGAGGTTTACAAATTCTTTCTCAGAAAGCGATGCTTCTAATACTGAACTCTACAATCTGGTCACCGAAGTGGTCATATCAATAGAGTGAAATAGACAGAACTATTCCATACGTTTGCAGATGAACAGCGCAAATCTGGAAAAGTAGTGACAACGGCAAAGAAGGTGAATGAGGTTGTTTGAAGACAGGTTATGGTGGCATTGAGATGTGAATGTGAGGCGTCGTGGGACATGTTCAAAGCGACCATGAAAAAGTCGATTTGAAGATGATACTGCATGCCCTCAACGCTATTGGTGATGATGCCACAGACTTGTCCATTCATTCACCAGACAGCGATATCATTGTACTAGCAATAAGATGGTATTCAAAGATGTGTTCCGGTAACCCATTTGTCACTGGAAGGGGCGGATATCAGCGCAAGATAAACCCAATCGCCCTCAGTCCTACCAAGACAGCTGCGCTGGAGTTTCAGGAAGCCGACGATTCCATCCTCTGTAACCCTGGTAAACTTGGTCGAAAGGAACAGCCCGATGGCGACATCAAGAGTGGAACTCAAAGGTTTGTCTGCCAACTTTATCTACCGAAGACAGACCAAACAACTCGTTTAAACAGCTCAGGACTGAGGTGGTTCCTCTTTAGAAAGAAGCAAGCGGAGTCTGACCAGCATAAGCTGCACTGCACCAAGCTATACTCCATGCTCATTTTCAGTTGACGGAAAGGTTCTTGACAAGCCTACACAGACTCCCCCTATGTGGTTTTGCGGTTGCGATGCGTTTTTATATTTGCCTTCAAAGTTTCGCTCTTATGAGCATGTCTTTTAGCGATTTTTCTCTTTTGTATGATATAATAGGCAGCGTTTTGTAGATAATTTTCAGCAATGGTTGGTTTTGAATTAGACTCCATTCAGTTGCATTAGTATTTGTTTAAGGTTTTTCACTTCTGGGTGAAATGTTGTGACAAAAGGCATTATTTTCCGGTCAGTCTTTTCCTTTTGTTTTTGCAAAGCCGACCGTCTTCCGGCAAAGGTGAACTCGGATAGTGTTCTCTCCGCTAATTGTTTTGGATAACCGCGAGCCCTGAGTCGCGCACTGAAGTTAGATATGGCCTCCTGGAAATTTCGTTCCAAGGAGTTTGTACGTAGCAGTCTGATAGTTTCTCCTTTTATGAAACCTCTTTTTACACCTGATTGGTGACAAGAGGTATAGTGTGTATATTGAAAGGTCTCGGTCGGCTTGTAATGGGTTTTGATGTCTAGGATAGATTCTTTAGAGAACCTTCTTCCTTTATATACTGTTGTGTCAAGGAATGTGATTTTTTTCTCTAAAATTTCAGCTGTGAATTTTATTGTTGGCTGGAATGTGTTAGCTTGTTGTATAAATCGATCAATGTCGCATTTTTGTACGTCCCATAGGGAGAAAACGTCGTCGATGTAACGTTTCCACACTGTCGGCTTAATTTTGCTTTGATTAGGCATGCGTGTTTCGATTTCAGCTTTGAATATGTTGGCGAAAGCGACCATCATTTTCGTTCCCATCGCCGGTCCATGGATTTGGAGATAATTTTCTCCGTTGAATTGGAACGAATTTTCCTTTAGTACAAGGCCGAGCATTTCCCTGACATAATGTGGTGGGACGGGAGGGTTGTTTTTTGAAAATTCTCGTATGCTCTGCATACGGTAGTGATTCCTCCTCTTGTGGAATGTTTGTGTACAAGCTTGTGACATCCATTGATACCAAGATTGTATCATGTGAAACTTTTGTTCCTTCTATAAAGTTGAGGAAATCTGTTGTATCTTTTGGATACGATTTCAGTTGTCCAGTAATGGGTTGAAGCAAACTATCCTCAAAAGACGATAGTCTCTCAGTCGGTCCTTCGCAGCCTGAAATTATAGGTCTGCGGTATTCTTGCGGTATTCTTGCGGATTAAGAGTTTGTGAAAGCCATTTAATTGTCATGTCATCTATATGTTTGCCTTGGTGGAGTTGAGTACCAATCTCATTTACTCTCTGTAACATCTCAGTGACTATCGGTTCCTTAAGAGGTTGATAGTGGTCTTTGTTGTTAAGCTGGACCTGAGCCTCTTGAATTTTGTCTTTTTTATTTTTAAGTATCACTGTTGTGCTGCCTTTATCAGCTCGTTTTAAGTTTATACCAGTGTGTGTGTTTTTTTTTTCTTTAGTTCTTTGACTGCAACATGTTCGTTGCGTGACAAATTTGTATTTTGGCTTTTTTATGTGTATTTCAGCAATGCGTATCTTGACGTGCTCCAAGTAGCTTTCATGGGCAATAGAAGGTTGCATTGGTGGTATCCAGTTTGATTTGACGTGGAAGGAATGTGGTTCCTTGTCTTTCCCGTGAACTATGTATTTTAGTCTCATTCGCCTGGCGAATTGTTCGAAATCACACAACAGTTGTTGCCTAATTTTCTCTTCATTTGTAACGGGTGTTGGTATAAATTTAAGCTTTTTAGATATGGCGCTGACTTGGCTATCAGTTATTAGTATAATCTACTAGCGTTCTATCACGAATGCCCCTCTCTGATTGGCTACGCTACTCACTTTCTATTCTGTGATAGATAGTGAGTAGCGGCTGTCAACAAAATGGCGCCCGCCTCTTCGCGTTTTCGAAGTATCTGTGAGTAGAATTTTGATAATTTACTTGTTTTGTTTTGAACGACTAGTAGATTTATACTAAAACAATTAGATTATTCGCTCCCCATTTCTATGCGTGATAGCTGATTCGAGCTGCGCCCTCATCAGCTATCACGCGATAGAAATCTCGAGTTCATAATCTAACTGTTAAATGGAGAATCAGAGAGGTTTTTAAGATATTTCTCGTTCGTCTCTCTTTCTATGGCAAATCGCCTTTGTGTAGTTTTTTTTTTTTTTGTTTCTACGTTTGTCTCGTTTGCTATTTTTTGTTAGTATAAATCTATTAACGTTCTATCACGAATGCCGTTCTCTGACTGGCTACGCTACTTACTATCTATTCTGTGATAGATAGTGAGTAGAGGCTGTCAACTAAATGGCGCCCGCTTCGTCGCGTTTTCGAAGAGTCTGTGAGGAGAACTTTGATAATTTACTTGTTTAGTTTTGAACGACTAGTAGATTTATACTAAAACAATTAGATTATTCGCTGTCGATTTCTATGCATGATAGCTGATTCGGGCTGCGCCCTCATCAGCTATCACGCAATAGAAATCGAGAGCGAATAATCTAATTGTTAAATAGACTGGTTGAGGTTCTGCGTCAAAGGTTTTTGTAACTGATTGTTCAGAGATCACACCGAAATAGCTTTCAATATGTTTATTGTTGTTAAGCAAGTGTGTACATAGCAGATTCTCTATGCGAGAAATCTGTCTCTCAAGATTTGCTCACCGCCGAAGGCGGTTGTGAATTGTGACGAGAATTTATAACATTGCTGCTGTTACGAGTTTTGGCGGTTTTAGCCCTTTTCAGTTTGTTAGCGTGACTTTCCAGTGGACGCTTGTGAAAGTGCACGAGGGCCCTTACAAATTGTTGTTCGGCGTTATATTTGATGGCGCTGATATCCTTTTGAAAAATTTCGTCTTGTGAGATATTTGCCCGCGCTTTGTATTGTAGCGACTTAGGGCAGTCTTTTGTTTTCAGTGTCTTTCCAGTTTAAGGATGGATTCCTCAGTCTTTTGCTTTTTGAATTCAATAGCGCTGTGTTTTCTTCACCGTGTTTTCTTTTTCTTGGCTGTGGAGGACCGAGTTGTTTTGGCGGCCTGTCGATGTCCCTTTGAGGGATTTTGGCGGGCTGCTCCCTGGAAGCTCTCCGCACTCGTGCGGTGTGGTTCGTACCGCCAGATGCCTTGGTTCTAAATGAGATGCTGGGGGACTCTCATCTCCCGATTCTAGGTTTGGATGTGGTTCGTTGTTCAATGGACGGTAAGGATTTGGTGTTCTGGGTGGCGATGGCATGAAAGTGTCATCGTCTTTGCTTCCGCCTTCCAGCACTCCGATGTGTGGAGCTAGGAATATTTCTGGTACTGCTTCTGCCGTCACCGAGGGATTATGGACGGGCAATGGAGAAAGAGGGGTGGACACGTGTAACGACAACTGTCGGTACCGGCTCAATTCACTTCGGTTTCATTTGCCGGATTCGATTTGATTGATTCACGTGTCTTGTTAAGTGAAGGTGCATGCTCCGATAAGAGACGCTTGTTCAATCGATACAGGGCTACAGTACTGGATTCCTCTGTACAGACCTATGTAGTTATTCTGATAATAGTGAATGCGAGAAAGAGAAAATCGAGGGCTTCATCAGACTGACGATGACGAAAGTGATCAGGACGAGAGCAGCGATGAGTCAGTGTCTGAATAAACTGTAAATATTCATTTTGAAGGGAATGTTGGAAAACTTCATATATTTCATATTGCATTTATATTTGTATTTCTTCAAAAGTTATAACATTGGCTATCTTCTCGGATCATGTGTCTATGAAACCTCCCTTGTATGAGGTCTGTCCAAACATTTGCTTCTTTCTCGGTCATTTTAAAGAACAGGGTCCTCGTTAAGAGACAGACTTCCTCAGCAATCATAGACATTACCACTGGCAAAATAATTTGGCGTATCTAATACGAGTGGTTGTCACCGGCTTTAAGGTGGGACTTCAGGTGAATTGCAGAGAAATTTTAAGGAGCTTAAAGAAGAGATTAAAATGTACAAAAAATGTTTTGAAACACCACCAGATAGTAGACACTCCACAAGGGTGCTGAAGGTTGCTGGGGAACTGTTTAGGAGTCCATCTACTAATTTTCCACTTCAAATTCCAATTTTAACCTTTCATTAAATCCTCAACATTCCCTACGTCCCTAAATTTAACAAATCTTTTTAGAAAAATAATCTCTTCCCAAATATGCCCAAAAATCACCAAAAAATTCACTAAATATCCCATAATACAGCTTCGTGGGACGAGCGCAGGGATTTTGGATTGCTTGAAACGCGAACGAGAAATAAATGTCAAATCCATGTTAAGCTACGCAGAAACGGTGTTAAGGTTAAGTCCCGCCTTAAATCTCCAATTTTGCAGCAATCACGGATTTGGTCTTACTAGCTTATTCGCGAAATTTATTTGCTAGAACTATCGGTTTTAAAAACTCATATTTTAACAGAATTGCGGATAGGTGGAACCGTCTACCGTACGAGGTTCGCCTTAGTCACAGTGTACACTCATTTAGGCGTGGTCTTCTAGGGTTCTGGGCCGGCCTGGTAATTGTTAGTCTGTCGATGGAACTGTCAGGTCTAGTCGATTTTTCACATTGCGCTTGATTGCTTTGCATTTTTAATTGTATTTGGAATATGATGTTTACATTACTTTAGTTTGTAAATGGTATTTATGGTGTTGCGCTTTTTATGGGTTCTCTGGCTCTTTTGTGCAACTCCAATGGCTCCTTTATTTACTTATTTTTTTTTACATTAGTAGTGTGAGTTGCCATGAATTGGGTCACGTTATTGTTATTTTAATTAAAATTTACTTAAAACAACTAAGAGTATCGATTGTCATAATGAAATTTCGTTTGGTAATTAACGGTTCATGTATATGAAAATTATAAGGAGTTTTACAATCTAACCTCCTTTCTATGCTACAAGGTCACGTGACCACCAATTAAATACAAATTTTTCCAAACATCAATTAAGAGCAGCTAATTATACCTTGTGGGAAGTTTGGTTAGTAAAGGTGTATGTTTACGGAAGATATAGAGGATTTTCTATTGCATCTCGTTTCCATGCTGGCCTCCATAGGTCAGAAATTGGAACCCACATGAATCCCGTCTTAACAAGTTTGAAAGTTGCCACCAAAACTTTTCATGTCTGCAAGGTCCCAATGAACTTTTCTAGGCCAGTGGCTTGCTTTCGGCACAAACCTCCCACGGGAGTACATTTGCTCCCAGACTATCGATTCCCAGTCTTGGCATCATATGTCGTTTGACAGGGATGGCGCAATGGTGGACCAACGTGGAATGTACCTGTACTTTAGTCCCGGCCTTAGGGTTAGTGTTAATGTCGGTGTCAGTGTACATCGGTGTCGGAATTGTTGTTGATCATGATGTTAGTGTTATTGATAGTATTGATGTTGGTGTCAGTGATGGGCACAGTGTTAGTGTTGGTGTCGATGACAGAGTAGGGGTTAATGTTAGTGTTGGTGTCAGCGTTAGTGATGGCGTAAGGTTTGGTGTCAGTGGCCGTGTTAGCGTTGGTTTCGGTGTTAGTGTTGGTGTCATTTTCGGTGTTGGTGTTAGTAGTGTCAGTCTCGGCATCCATATCAATGTGCATGTCCCTATTGATGTCTATGTCAATGTCGGTGTCGGTGTTGGTGTCTGTGTCAGCGTCAGTGTCAGGGTTGGTGTCCATTTTAGAGTTAGTGTCGGTGTTGGTGTCGTTGTTGGTTGCGGTGTCGATGTTGGTATTGTTGCCAGTGTCGGTGTCAGTGACAGTTTCGGTGTAAGAGTTGGTTTTGATGTCGGTGTTGGTGATTGTGTTGGTGTCAGTGTTGGTGTTGATGTTGGTGTGTCGGTGTTGATGTTCATTTTAGTGTTAGTGTCGGTGTCGGTGTTGTCGTCGGTGTTGGTGTCAATATCAGTATCAGTGTCAGTTACAGTGTTGTTTTCAATATTAGAGTTATAGTCTTAGTGCCCGGGGTTTGGTGTTGGTGTGAGTGTCATTTTCGGTGTTAGAGTGTTTGTTTAGTGTTTGTATTGGGTTTGATGTTCTCGTAGGTGTCAGTGCTGGTGTTGGTGTTAGTGTTAGTGCCAGTCTCGGTGCCGATGTCGATGTTGGTTTCAGAGTCGGCGTTGTAATGTTAGTGTTAGTTTTGGTTTTGGCTTTGGTGTTGGTTTTGATATTATAGTGTTGGTGTTTGTTTAAGTGCTAGTGTTAGTGTTGTTTATAGTGTCCATGTCAGCTTAATACTCACTGTTCCTTGGTTAGCTTAATTTCCTTATCCTTTTCTATACTTTCGTTCTCCAGCTGCATAATTCTGTGAAAGAAGGACGTTAGTGTTTCTTTATCGTCTTAAATAGCATAGAAGAGCTACTTAAGAGAGTACTTCTAAACCCAAGAACGATTTATACGCTCGCAGAAAGTTAATTAAAGGTATTTCACGATGTTCTTCCATCGCACCATTTGCTTAACTATTTGCTTCTTTTTGAATTTTGGTCTTGGATTTTCCCACTCTTTATAGTGACTTACGTTCAACTCATCTAAGGGGGTCTTACACCCTAGACCACTTTTTTCTCCAAACTCAAACTCATTCAGAAGAAACCATCATCATGCAACTCGTTGCATGGATGATGACAACCACAATGATGTCTGAGTCTCTTGTTGCTATGGAAACAGAACAAGGTTTCGTAGATCTATTTAAAAGTACTTCCTCGCTAATCATAAATGAGCAAAAAAAAGTGATGTAAGGACCATTTTTACAGGTCATGTTTCTATTGATCTAGGTAGTGAACCTAAACGTCTGGACTGACCCGGGCTATGTACAGAGAGAAAAATCTTCAAAGTTTCATTTTGCCAAAAAATGTGTTTTTGCCTACACCTACCATCAATCTTTCGCATTTTATGCAAGAACAATTTAGCAGATATGGCTTTATTCTGGTTCTCTGCATAGAAGCTTTGCCTTCCTCAAATTTGAGCCCTAAAAAGCTGGCAAAAGTAAAAGCATGGAAAGAAAATACTTTTTGCAATTTACAAACTCCATGCCAGTTTCAAATTTCAAACCTGCATGGGGTCAAGAAAAAAAAAACTGGTGTGGTCAGGGTTTGCCATCTTTTTGCAGAAATACCAGTGCAAAATTGTTTGTTATGCGTGGTGAAAAGGGCAAAATGAAAATCAAGCATGACAATGAATTCTCTCCAGCAAAATAAAAGCAAAGAAATGAAATAAAAAAAAAACATGTCAGCTCCAAAATAGTACAAGAATTAAATGAAAATGTTACCTCGCACACGACCAGTATGAACAATTTTTTTTCAACTGAATCCCTTATTCAGACATTGCACAACGCCTCTTCTGCTTCCAAATTAAAGAGGAAGTTTGAAAACAAAAGGCAAACAAGAGCTCAATCTGCTCCCTTTCTATCAGCAAAATCTTGAACCAAACAGCCAAACAGCAACAGACCAACCCTGTTGCATCCTGGGAAATTCCAAATATCTTTGTACCATTTTTCTTATAAGTCTCTGATCAGCCTTCAATCAAGAGTTGTTAAGGCACCCTCAACTTTCAATGAAACTTCCACAAGTGAGGAAGGAAGCCTGGTGAGAAATGCCTCATATCCTTTTAAGCCCCTTGCTCATAACAACAAACTGTCAGCAGCTTGAAACAAGCATTTGAACAAAGTTTGTTGCATTCACAGAGTCAATAAGCAGTTTAAGCCAAAAAGGTTTAAGCAAAAAAATCTGGAAAATGCGTTTGAAGACCAGGATATCAAAGGGAAAGTTTTCGGTGTTTTGTTTTGTTTTGTTTTGCTTTTGTTTCTTTGCTGTCGTTGCTTTTTTTTACCTTTCATCTTTCAGAGCTATCTTCTCCTTTAAGTGCTTCGTGAAATCTGCGTGTTTTCTTTTAATCAGAACCTTGAGCTTGTCCTGTCTGTAAAAAGAGAACAAGAATCGCATCTTTTTTTCCAAATCCCTTTCACCACCCTCGCCCGTTGAGAAAAAAACATTTGGTTGAAAAACGATGCAAATTCCGACGGCAAGTTTCTTTTTCTGTATATCGTTCGAAAGAGTTTTGTAGTATGTTGAGTATGTTGACTTTTGTAAGATGTTGACTAGTGCATGAGTAGTCTTATAATCATCACTAATAAACTGGCAATGCGAAATTAAATAGTACACCGTTAAAGCGAGCGCCTTCCAATTCCTTAGGTTACGGAGATGCCTGGTTTGTTTGTTTGTTTGTATTTGTGTGTGTGTGTGTGTGTGTGTGTGTGTGTGTGTGTGTGTGTGTGTGTGTGTGTTTTCAATTCTCCTTTCACTACTGCATAAGTATATTTAAATTCCAATTAAATTAATGCTCATCGAGAGAGTGAGTAAGTGAGTGAGCGACCGAGGGACTGACTGACCGACCGAACAACCGAGCGACTGACCGTCTGCTTTCTCATCCGTAACTGTCAACTCATTTATTGCTTCCACATTTTACTAATTAATCAAACTGAACTCAGAAAATGAATTGCAAACCATTTGCGGTTATATGGTTTTGATTCCCATGTTAGAAAACGTTACTGAAAGCTCCTAAAGGTAAGCGCAATCTTTTCATAAGCGTAGAATCTTTGAGGGCCTGATGATCCAACAGTGGAAACCTATACTTTAAACACACAAGTTCATCATGGTTCATTGCTACATGGCGAAACTATTCCTATCGAGAATTACCTGATAGTTATAAATATACAATCAGCGAAAGGTCAAATATCCACTGAAGATGGCTTAGTCCCCAAAACGTTCAGTCTTTTACTCTTTTAAAAAATCTTTTAGCCTTGTAAATATTAGTCATTTTAAAATTCTGGCGAATATTATGGACATTAGCGTGACACTTGCGTTACATTTTAGACACGTTATTATTATTATTTTATATATATATATATATATATATAGACAAGGTTAATTTGGGAACAGAAATCAACAACTAAGTAATTAAGTGAAAATGTGGCTCAGCCAGGAATCGAACCTGGGTCTCCAGATTACCCGTCGGATGCCTTAACCACTAGGCTAATTTGTCCGGGATAAACGGAACAGATAGTCGTAGAAAAGTAAGGTGTTAATTGCTTTGTACAATATATATATATATATATATATATATATATATATATATATATATATATATATATATATATATATATATTGTACAAAGCAATTAACACCTTACTTTTCTACGACTATCTGTTCCGTTTATCCCGGACAAATTTATCAAATGGAAGTTCATCCTCTTTTGTATATCTTTTCTAAGTCTTTTGTAGCATTTTGATAAAATTTTGGTTTTCATTTGGTTTCAATTGGTTGTAACAGTTTCATGGTTGGAATGTTAGTGATATGCTGAATATATGTCAAGCGTTATAGACTGGTCAGCGGATATAAAAAATGTTTAACAGGATCGAAGCAGCGAAGTAGCGAAGAAGTGAGATCAGCCTGACACCTTCGATTCGAATCAGAAAGGGCATAAACATTTTCTGAGTTAAAAATGGTCTCCTAGACATTGCACTAAAAGTCCACCAGTACGTTAACTATTCATAGCTCGGGCGGAGTTGCTCACTGAGAAGAAAAGCTAATAAATAAGAATGAAATGTCATTTGTGGCGAAGTATGCGGGAGTATGTGTACATGCTAATCATATTCCACGTTCACGACATGGTGTCCCAAGAAGCCCGATCAAAAAGGTGGCCAAAAAGTGGTTATCCACACTTTTAATTGGGGAAAATCATTACAAGAGATTTCTTTTAGCAGGAATTTAGAACCTTTAGAGGATCTAGAAACACGTCTAGAAAGTGGTAAATATAGCGCATGGATCACGGAAATCCTTCCCCCAATTAACCCCTTTCCCTTAGCTCTCCTGGGTATGAATAGATTATTTGCATTGATCATTTGCATTTGGATCCTTTCATATAGTATCCCTTCACATAGTATCTCGTCGACATTCTCTGCCGTAACCTGAGCTAGCAAACAACAAGATCACAAATATAACTTCTACTACACAGTGTACCTGCATGTGTCGAGAGTTTGCAGTTCAGTCTCTGTTGTCATTTTCATATCAATTTCCGAAAATCGCTCACACATTTCTGGCAACGACGGCAACACCTCCTGGTGCGCTCTTAGAAACTCCGCTAAACCTTTCCAAAATGCATTTGGAGACATCTCGGTCCCTACAGCTACTTGTGACAACTCTTCGTCCTTATCCCCCATATCTAATAGGGATGGAACTTTTCGCCACAAATTCAACAATTATTCACAACCCCTTCAACAAACGCTGTGGCAGATAATGTTTGTTTCGAAAGTTTCCGGGAAAAACTGTAACAATAAACAATTCCATGTTGTCATTTAAAACCATGACGTCATATTTCTGCGAAAAAGCGAAACTAATTTTAACTAGGGCAAAATCGTGACCTTTCAGTTTCTGTGAAATCGAAATCGCTTGATAGTCATCGTTGGGAAACGTTCACTTTATTCCATTATGTAGCTAAGAAAAGTTGCCCCCTGTTTTGATACCCGTTCCGTTTACGGTGATAACGCTTCAGCAATCAAGCAGTCGAACTGTGTGTTCCGTGACACCGTCGATCAAGCATGGATCAAATTCTAGAAGGTAAACATACATTTTTAGATTATAATGTCCAATACTTGTTTTATACACAAAAAGCGCGCCTATATAGACATGCTCATTTAGGATTTCGTGAGCTTTGCTTTGTGTATATTGATATTATAGAACTCTTACTCTGTCGTAAACCGAAGGTTCGAATGCGGCCGTATCGAAATTGGTTTCGGAATTAAACAAGAGGCTACAATTAGCCTAAACCCGGGCTTGCAAAAAACAGTATTGTATCCCTAACTTAGTGCTAAACAAAAGAATAGAGGGAAGTCTGTCTTTCTTACATCGGACGCATTGCCGTGTTTAGCTTGTGTTGGAGTCTATTTCTTTAGACCCCTATCAACATATATTCCTCTAAAATACAGCTCAACCATTGAGAACAGTAATTATAACACTTGTAAAAAATATTTCTAAAAGAACAAGAAAAAGAGAAACAGAAAAATAAAGCCCGTGATATATACCACTAAAAGACATCAAACCCGGGTTAGCTGTGTCACAGGCAAGAACAGTGACCTTTTTTGCAAGGTGATAAAAATAGTGTATTGATTCAAAAAAAAAACTAAGCACACTTGTTTTCGCTTCGATGGATAATTGTTTGAGAAAGGAAACGCTTATCGAACGATGTAGGATTTTTTCGCATAAACGTTAATGGAGTACGTCTCGGTGAAATGTGAGTAGAAAATTAATTAGCAGAGTGAAACTGTTTACAAACACTTCTCCTTTGTCGTCTCATGTTATTATAATCGGCTCCGAAGCACAAGACCTAGAAAACTCAGACCCCCACCCGCCCCCCCAATCTGTAAAAACTCAAACCCCTCATAAACGGCGATAATTCATTTTGCCCACGTTTATTTCACTTTGAAAATTTGTATAGTTATGAGGGGGTCTGAGTTTTCCAGTTTGGGGGAGGGGGGGGGGGGGTCTGAGTATTCTAGGTCTCGTGTTCCGGAGCCGATTATAATAACGTGAAGTGTTTGTTATCTGCGATAAATAGACGGTGTAACATTTCAGCGCACTGAACGGCGATAATTTATTCTGTCCACGTTTATTTGACTTTGAAAATTTGTATAGTTTTGAGGGGGTCTGAGTTTTCCAGATTTTTTTTTTTTTGGGGGGGGGGGGGGGGGGTCTGAGTTTTCTAGGTCTGAGGTCTGAGTTTTCTAGGTCTGAGTTCTCCAGACACCCGATACGGGGAACACGGCGGCAATCCATCTGGAGTTAAATTTTGGTCATGTTAAAAGCTTTCTTCTCGCTGTTGAACTTGCAAACATTCGTATAGACACTTCTCTTAACATATTAGTTGTTCAGACTTCAAAGACACAAGGTGAATCGACGTTTTCCGATACGTGACAACAGGCATCATTCTTGCTGTTGATATGAGATTTACACTTCCGAATCACTCGGCCGTGAAAGGTCAAACTCCCTTTGTCTGTAGTCTCTAATTTTTGGCGCTCCCCTCGCGTCGCGTCTCCTCGCAACTTCGTGCGCGCACGTGCCCCCAAAATCCGTCGCCAAAATTAGAGACTACTCGCAATCTCCTGAAGCAGTCCATCTGCCGTTAAGTTTACTCATGTTAAAAGCTTTCTTCTCGCCGTTGAACTTGCAATCATTCGCATAGACACTTCTCTTAACATATTGTTTGTTCAGACTTCAAAAGCCACAAGGTGAATCGACATTTTCCGATACGTGACAACACTCATCACTGTTGTTAAAAATAGTTAGCGCTTGCGCAGAAACGCCGGAAGTGCCATTTGTGGATGATACTCGACGACGAAAAAGAATTCGAGAACCGTCGGTTGTTCTAGACCCGGGCGCCGCGCGAGACGCGCGCAGCCCAGGTAACTAGCGCGTGAAAGCCACACAATTTACTAACTGATAACAGGAACTCAGCTACTTTTGCTTTCGGAACCGGCTGTCTGTATTCTTGTTACCCTTATTTTTATTGCCTATGTTGCTCGTTTGTTTGTTTTGTTTTTCCTTTTCCACGGATATCCAACAAGCCGATTGGAGTTTTTTTAATATTATGGTGCCCAAAGGCTGGTTTTCACAAGCGACGGAGTCGGAGTCGGAGTCGGAGTCGTAATCAGAAGCGTGGAGCGTTATGATCTAGTGAAAATCAAAGCGACAGAGTCGGAAGCAAAATACTGATTCCGTTATGACTGCGTCGCTTGTGATCTAGTGGAAACTAGATTGTTGGCGTCGGAAGCACTATTTTGGAATCAAACTGGAATCTGAGAGCGTGAGAACAAGCATTGTGATTGGTTGATTCTTCCTTTTAACTTTCTTATACGAATAAACCACTGCGTACCCGTGAATTTAGATAAGCGAGCAGCAGATATTTTTGGTGTTCTCAGCCACTGTAAGGCGATGCAATGCTACGGCGATCATCAGTGGATCCCTACAGCTGTCAAATCCTTTATCAAAGCTGGATCTCGAGAGAACCTAATATTAATCATTTTCTATTTTACCTACCTAGGTGATCAAGAGAGTGGCGACCTGCTTCTTTCTTCGAGTGTGGCGTATATTGCATTGGTTGCAATTGATTTTTGTACAACCTTCAGTGGTTTTGCCTTCGCGTTCAATTACAAAGATCGAGAAAAAGGTATCCACAGACCAAGGGTATTCAACTCTGAAGACACCTACTTGCTTGTTGCTCAATCCGGACAAAAGCTTCAATTCCTTTGGATATGAAGCTCAAGATAGGTTTGCTGAACTGGAGGACAATGATGTTCAGGAGTATTTCTACTTTGAGAAATTTAAAATGGTTCTTCACTGCAATGAGGTTAGTCTACAATAGTTGCTCCATCCTTCTGACCTCTTTGAAATGGTTTGGCACAAGTGAATTGGTTATCTGGAGTGGTTTGGTTTCTTGTTTGAAACTTTTCGTGGTTTGTTATAGTATAAAGTGCGTCTAAAATAGAAAAAGGGCTCATCATGACTATTCTTAAGTCATATTTAAGGCCGTGAAGATGCGTAGTTTGTTTGCTTTGTAACACTGAGCCACAAGCAGGAAGCCCCAGGAATCTATTCTAGCGTAGGCTAGAGTAAACTAAATTGTTATGCTTTCTGAAAGGTATTCCAAGAGGGGGGGGGGGGGGGGGGGTCTTGTCACGAAGTCACGATAGTAAATTTTCGATCTCACGAATCACGACTCAAGTGTTAAATTCACTAAGGCCACGGAAAAAAATCTGATCACAATGCAGTGAAATTCAGCTACGAACTCGACTTTAGACATTCACGATTTATTCCTTATCTATTCACGATTCACAGCCAAGGAATTTTGCATTTCACGCTTCACGGAATACACTTCAATCACGATTCACGGAACAGTTTTTTTTTATCAAATCACGATTCACAGAGCACCAAAAAAAAAAAAACAGATCACGGCGTCACGAAAATAACCTTGCCCCCCCCCCCCCCCCCATTTTTTTTCCAAGTGCACAATTATGTTTCAGGAAAATGCCATAGGGTTGCAAAACACAGAAGTGTTTGGAAGCTACGACATAAATGCAATGATTCAAGAGCATTACAGTCTGGATGAGGTAAAGTTCCACCGCAACAAGTACCTCTGCATTGAACCAAAGGTCATGACACAGCTTTTTGACCCTGTCCTGGATGAGTACATCTTTCTAACTTGTTTGCTAAGCAGGAATTGTCTGGAGTAGAGTTCGTCTTTCTAGTCGGGGGTTTTGCCGGGGGTTTTGCCGATTCAGCGCTTCTTCAAGAAAGAATCAGAGATCATTTTGGTCACGATTATCGTATTATGGTGCCTCAGAACGCCTCTCTTGCAGTTGTCCAAGGCGCAGTCATATTTGGTCAAAAACCTGACCTATTGCAGTCCAGAGTAATGACTGCTTCGTATGGCATGAGTGTACACAGGTTGTTCCTTGACGGGCATCACCCCGATTCCAAGTAGGTGATGATAAACGGCATACCGCGATGCAAAGATGTGTTCTTCAAGTTCGTGAGAGCAAACGAAGTCGTCAAAGTCGGCGAGGTACGTCGATTCCCCGGCTTTGCACCTTTGAGAGGAGAACAGAAACCGGTGAAAATCGATTTCTACCAATCAGAGCTCGCAGAAGTGGAATATGTCACAGACGCAAGTGTGACGAAAGTTCCTGGGCGAGGATTAGTGCTCCAGACACCAGACGCTTGGAAGACGCGCGACATTGAGATCAACTTGTACTTTGGAGGAACCGAAATCAAAGTGACTGTAGTAAATCCTACCAGCAATACAAAAGCTATCGCTCAACTTGATTTTCTGAGTAACAATCATGGCAATGAATAAAGGCATGTTCAGAAACTGGAAAACGCTGTGATAATAGCGACTGGCTATTACCGTAACACAATTCTTGAAAAGCTAGGCCAGCGAGCAGTACCTTGCGAACTGACTTTGTAACTCTTGTTCAGTTTCCGTGAGCGCTTAGTCCGACTAACGTGGACTTCATTAGTAAGTATAAGACGAGTAATAGTTACAAGCTCGTATTTATAAATACAATATACAAACAAACTATGTACGGGTGTTACGCCTGATAATCAACGGCAGTCGACCAGAATGCTCCTCCTCTGAACCATTTTCGGAAACACAGAAAATTTGAAAGACACGAACAATCAGAATTTGATTGTTTTGTTGTTGTTGTTGTTGTTGTTGTTGTTGTTTTTTTTGATTTGAAAATTATTAATCGTCGATTTTATTTATCAGCAATTGCATTTACATTTTTAAGGTACACATTTTAACGAAATAACACCCAGTACTCATCTTTCTAGTTACAGTCACATGCGGTTTACAGGCTTACAGCTGCAGCAAAGCAGCAAAAGTTTTGTAAATCCCCAGTGAATACAATTGGGCATGGGAAGTTTAGAACCAACGTTTGTAGCCATTATTAATTGTTGGAAGATTTGATAGTCGCAATGGGTAAAAATTTAATCTTGCTGTTCAGTACCTGTTTAAATATAGGGCAGCGCGTACTCGTTATTAAAGATTGACTTGAAATTAAAAGGCCTTCTGAGTACTAGTTGCTGCAACAATCACTTATAAAGGTAAGCCTTTTTGTTTTTGAAAAAAAAAACCTGATTTTCTGTTAATTGATCCACCGAATTAGCTACATTCGTGTGAGCATTGGTTAAGGTGCGTGTGCTCCCGAAGTTCCACTCCCGCTCTGTCCACTGTTTGGATTTGCTATTGGTGACTAGCCTGTCTTCCAAAATTAAAATACGGTTCCTTGTTTCTTTTATCAGAGAATCTAAGTGTAGAAGTGTATATAGATGGAGTGTAAATTTTAGAAGCCGGAATAGGAAAACTGAATACTTTGTTTTTCTAATCAAAACACGCATTTATTATTTTTGTAGACACAAAACTCCCACAAATTTTGCCTCGGGATCTCTACTCCCCAGCACTTAAAGCGAATCCCGTGGGTTCTGTTTCTGACAGGAAATAAAGTCAACCTAGCCCATTTGCTGTTTAATGTTCAATTGAAGTCCGCACAGGACACTTAATCCGATTATGCATGCTGCACTTTTTAAAGAGATGCACAAACCGTGCGAATGATTCCGACGATGCACGGAATATTCAATCAATCAATCAATCAATCAATCAATCAATCAATCAATCAATCGGATATTTATTTACACTATAAAGGGCATTTAAATACAATTTATAATTACAGAAGTGACAATAATAAAGCATAAAATAATATGAAGCCATTAAGAAATAAATTAATATGTGAGCGGTGCCCAAAGTAGCGAAAGCTTTCTGGTTGGACACCGCCATGGCCAAGTAAATGGCAGCATAAGACATTAAATATTCAGTTAAGTTACCCTACATACATGTACGTTCTATTTATGTTTTCAGAGAAAAAAAGAAAGAAATGAAAGAAAGAAATGGAAGCAGCAAACTAAAACACATCATGAGTAGAGTTCTCACATTCTAAATTTATTTTAAATTTATTCCATACATTGTGCGTTCGGTGTATAGCTAATTGCACGTGCGATTGAAATCTCGAAGATGAACTTCTTGCACATTTTTCACTACATTAGCTCATTCGATCTTCAGAGACGGAAAATACAGCAATTTTGCGAGTTCATCATGGATATAGAACTTCAGGAACTGATACACAAGGGAGGTAAACTTGGTTTGCTATACTGTGATGTGAGAGAAGGAAAATTGCAAAAACAAACTTCACAAAGAAGATCAGACGCTTCAAAGTCTAAATTTCACAGGTTTACTCCTATGGTAGCCAATAAATTTCAACGAGTCTTGAAATGAGTCGTCTGCTTCTGTCACATCACAGAAAAGGTTATCTTTTATCACTAAGTAATAAAACCATTTACCTTACTGCACTTCTCAATCAGAAATCTCAGCCGCAAACATTGGTTTTTGCCAGTTCTAACTTACGCTGCCAAAAATATCGCCATAAATCGCGATCCGCTTATGAAACGACAACCATAATGTAATTCCATTATCCACCAAGTTCACTGTCAAATTTCAGCAAAATCGACCCTCACAATTCGGAGATTAGAAGCTTCAAAATGGAACACCTACCCCAGGAATTTGGCTCACTAATTTAAAACTAGACCATTATTTTAAAGTCTCCACTGATTTTCCCTTTTTAAAGCGATGGTATAATAGCGTGACAGTGCCCCTTTAAACGCTTGGTTTTCATCGTGAGTGGGAGATGGGGGACTTAAGTGACAGCGTGAAAGATATCATAAACAGAATAAACTATGAGACTAAATATCAATGAGTTTAATTCTTTAAGAAAAACTTGCAAGGGTCATAGCACTCAACCTTTATTGTAAACGTTACATTTGGATACGGTTTAATCAATTCATCTACGTACACGTAAGGCATGAACAGCATGTGACCAATTGTCATCCAATAACCAAAGCGGTTTTCAATTGAGTGTCGAAAGAAAGTAGCGTTTGCTTTGGTTTTGCATTGCGTCGCACTGTCATTGGCCAACATAAGTCCTGCCACTTTTTCAAACAAATACCAATCTGGAATTGCATGAGCGAATTTTCCCTCCCTTCACACAGGCTGCGTGTAATTGCTTCATATTTTTACTGGCTCACAAGTGCGTTGTTTATGTCTGTTTTGATTGGTCAGAGTAATTGCTTTGGATTTACAATACTCAACTGAAAACCTCTCTAACTTAACAATGAATTGAACTAGTTATGTCAACTGCAGGGAAAAATATATACCGATCACAAAATTTTAAAGATCCTTCATTTAACTAACTTATCAGTATAGCTAACTAAATGCGAAAATTACTAATCATAAAGAACTTTCCTGGGAAAATAGGACCGAAAAAGTATATTTTTAATTATCGTCTCCTGAAGGACTTTACGCGTGTTGATCCCCACTAATTTCATTCAGGATTCTCTCTTGAAGGCTATGAATTGCTTCATGTTGTTAGTTAACTAAGGCACAGCTTCTTTTTCCACCTGAATTAAGATCGACAGAAGAAGTCTAATGTAGTCTGGGCCTTATTTCCGCTGGAGACATCGTGAGCTGTGGCGGTTATTTCCGTTCCACCAAAATACATGCTTAATTCAATGTCTCGATCATACCCTTTGCAAGTATCAGGGGACTGAACGACGACGCTTCCAATTCTTGTCACCCCAGGATCAGTGGTATACCTCACACGAGGATCTCTTGAAATGTAAAAGTCAAAGAGAACTTCGTAATCGTTAGCACTCCCAGGGTGATATATGCGCTTGATTTTTTCTCCAAGCCTTGCAATTGTGTTCTCCTTGGTAAGGCGATCAAATCTATCTTTGCATTCCTCAATGCCATCCACGATGACCTTCTTTTCCTCAGGATCAACTCCTTGGACAAATTTATACCTAACATGGACACCATATGTAGTGCTGATGACTCGTTGGGTTATTTTTTTGGGCCTCTTGCCAAACATCACTGCACCCTGGACAACAGCTATGTTGGCGTGTTTAGGAATAAGAACCCTGACCTTTCCTGAAAACTCATTTTTGACTTTCTCTTGCAGGAATGCTGACTCAGAAAATCCGCCGACGAACAACATGGTTTTCACCTTGCACAGTTGTGGTTTTTTTCAGGGTTTTTAAATGTTCCTTGATGCGTTCCACAACGGGGGTAAACAGTTTCTTCATCATTCCTGAACTAAGGGAAAGGTACTCGTTGTTCTTTATCTTTACGTCTTTGACTCCATAGCGTTCCATCGCTGGGCTTCGTGACTGATTTGCCAAGGACACAAAGCTTCGCGGCAGTCGGATATTTGTCATCAGGCTACTGTCCAAGATTCGCGTCCCTCGCTTTTTGCCTTCAAACTCGTTCATCAAGGATATCCAGTCAGATGGGAACTGCTTTCGGTACATTTCAACCTGTGCTGCCCCAAATAGTTCCTCCAGAAGGCTCTTAAACTGCTCATTCACTTTCATTCCTCCATATGGACCCCCTGTCACCTTGTGTATCTCCTTGATCGTACCATCGTCTTGAATTTCATGTACCGTTACATCGAGCGTACCTCCTGTGAAAAAAAGAAGAAAAATCAGCCAGAGATAAGCTTTCTGTTCTTGCGTCTTAATGAGACTCTGAAACTCTTCTCACCCTGTTTTCATATTCTTTATCTTTATTTTGCCAACTGTACCAAATATTTATCAGGGAACCACCACCACCACCAAGAACAACAAGCTTTATTTGTATGAACGTAAAATATTACAGTATTGCGAAAGCAGGTAACAAGAATCACATTAATTTGTTAATGGTTTGTTTCGTAAATCAAAACACGCGGAAATAAACTCAACAAACTACATATCTATAATATGATCATCGCAGCACATTAACAATTGGTAGAATATTTTTACACGAGGAGGAAAGCATAGTTCTCTTTCATCAAAGCCAATACCCCGTCAGAAAAATTCGTTACACTGGGTATGGTGGAGAATATTCTGAGACCATATTGTCAAACAGTTAGGGGCCGGTTTGCCGAGGTGAAGTGCAGCTCAGCATTAGATGAGGCGAGCCAGCCCGGGGTGAAAAGAAGTTTACGTCGTCGGGCTATCGCCACTCTCACGGCTTCATACTGTTTGACTTTGTCAGCATTCAAATCCACGTTTACGATACTCCATGCTACATTTAAATTGTAAAAGCGAGCTCAAAAGATCGTCAGCCATCCGATTCGTTGACTTAATGTTTTATTATTATTATTATTATTATTATTATTATTATTATTATTATTATTATTATTATTATTATTATATATATATATATATATATATATATAT
>JAEMWC010000043.1:0-55000 GCA_016490735.1 Pachyseris speciosa | reverse complement strand
CCGAGCAAACGGGGACCCGCGAAGAAAAATTAGCGGGGAGGGGGAGGGAAAGGATCACCGCGCGATTTCCTTCGCACGTTCTTCGCTCGTTGTTTCGTGTTTTGCTCTTCGTTCGCCCCGACTATCTGAGAGCCTGCAACAGGCTAGGCCCAAAAAAATCGCTCAGAAAAAAACCCCCAGAACATCCAGTTAGAATGGGCAAATGTGTTTGCTATCCTTATAAAACGCGACGTTCTAAAATGGAATGTAATTATTAAATTAAACATCAAAACAACATAACGCTAACGCAACATGGCATCAAATCACATTACACCCGACAACATAGTTTTTTATTCGGTTACGTTGTAAAATAAATAAATAAATAAATATAATATATTTCGGATAATTCACGTCTCACGGGGGCCTAAATGAATACATTTCAACTTGAAAATGTCCTCTAAATCACTGTGAATAAATAAATTTGTATGACTTTGCCAGTTAAACATGCAGATGAAAATTCTAGTCCTTAATTTCTTACCTCTGGACGCTATGACGATCGAGCTTTTCTCTCGCAGAGGATTAATTTTTAGCGTTCTGAGTAAATTTTCTGTTTTCCACTCTGCTAATATACTCAAACAATTTTGTCTTTCCAAGAATCACCTGATATCAAAGGGAAAATTCCCGAATCTGTGAGGCGTGACATAATAGGGCTCTGAAATTGTAAACATCCTCTAATTCTAGGAAAGATTACGACATAGATAAGATTAGAAAGAAAATGACAAGTTAAAAAGAAAAAAACAAACAAACAAGGGTATTGAAAATTATGTATTCTTATAAATTGCCATAAACGGCCTTTGTGCAGATTATTACGTTAATTGCGTACTCCCGAAATATGTTTTGCCAAGAATCGCCATTAGTTTACGAAGTATTGACAAATCATTGTGTGGAAAGAGATCTAAAAAAGTAATGAAAGTAACCTAAAGGAGCAGTTTTGTTTCATGCGTTTGAGAGCTTTCACCCGTTAAAAACAAATAATAATTAATTAATATTTCTATAGCGCAAATTTACATGTAGATATGATCAAATGCTCTTTACAAATTATGTGATCAGAAACAAATAATTCAAATAAACATAACATGATAAGAATCCCAACTGGAAGGAGGCAAACCAGTTGGCTATTTACAAGGATGGCTGAGCGGTTAAACCAGGGACTTCCCAGAACAACACCAGCTAGCGGCCAGTGCGGGATTTGAGCCCGGGGCAACCGCATTGAAATCCAGCGCCCTAACCACTCGGCCATCCTGCCTTCTCCTGCCTCCTGCCTCCTGCCTCCTGCCTCCTGCCTCCCGTTTGATCCAATTTTACTTCCGCCGCATGTCAGCGTGCCTTCTTGTTGAGATCTTTGCGCGGGATAACGACCAGTACTGATTTGTTTTAACAAAATATGAAGCAAGTTCAGTTAGACAGTTGTATTCTAGAACAGTCTGACTGAATTGTCGAACTCGAACTGTTGAACTGTCATGCCTCAATGACCATCGATACAAACACAAAGACATAGGGTACCTGAAATATCAGGTATTAACTAGGGTTCTTGAAATGTCACCCTTGAGAGAGTATATGTTTTATTTCCCTCGGTTACTTAACTTTCCCATACATGTAAGTCCCTTCCCCAGATATTATATGTGAATGGTTAGGTCACGAGAAGCAAGGGAAAATTCCCAATTGCAAAACAATGGAAAGTGATGGACGGGTTGCGTATAACTAAGCCAACTTAGCGCATAGCCCATTTAGCGCATAGCCTGGCTGAGGTAAATCACGACGAGTGGATAAGACAACCGATTTGGAAGAAACAAGCCACAGGTGAAGCAATTTTAAGCGAATCGAAAATAAAAAAGTGATAACAATATTGCCCAAAAAAAAAAAAAAAAACAAAAACGAACACACTCACTAATATTGCAAAGGGAGACAGAGAAAACACACCACATGCACCCACTGTATGTGTGTGTGTGTGTGTGTGTGTGTGTGTGTGTGTGTGTGTGTGTGTGTGTGTGTGTGTGCGTATGATAAATAAAAAGATTCCGACAGTTGGGATGAAGAGAATCACATAGTGTTACAACTTCCGGTTTTCTGCGAAAGTTGTAAACAGGAAGCTAGTTTTCCGAGATTTGTTATTCAACCCGGTTTGCTTTTTGAAGACCAACATGGCGGAACGCAACTCCGTGCTATCGAGTCTGAACGTTGAAAATCGGAGGGAATCATTTGATTCATGTCACACGGATTCACTCGTTTGTAACGTAGAATTTATGAAGCTGCTGGAAAGGCTTCCTGACGAGTTAAGGCAACTTGGTCGTAAAATCAAGAAACTGGAAAGAGAAGCAAATGCGTCCTCTTCAAGGTGATTTTCAAAAATATTCTGCATTTCTTTGGTGTATGAATCTGTGGTTCAATTCCAAGCGGCAGACCTGGCTTCTAAATTCAAATTACCGCACAAATAGTAGACTGCATGTTTCCGTCTGAGATAACGCTTCATGTTGATGCCAGAATGATAATCTGTCACGGAGAACATGGCGCAAACACTAATTAAAAAAAAAAAAAAAAAAAAAACTTAAGCGGTCGTTTTCCTCAGCATGACTCGAGTCGGATGTGGATCCGCCCGGCTTATTGTGGCCACACTAGTGCCGTGCTTTACTAAAAGAAACAAAGAGAGAGAAATCGTTCTTCCCCACCATTCGGCACTTTCGAAACGTTGCCGATATGTGTCGAACATCGCCTTATACCCAGAAACTCTTTGATTAGTTTTGCTGCATCCGAACGTACTGTAGCAGAGCACCGATATCATTCCTGTTGGTTAGGCAGACGTTTCTGCTTTCCCCTAGTATGCTTATTTCATCGTTCTTGTGAAAGCGTTATAGCTAAAGAATTTGAGTATTCTCTTTAGTAAACATTTCCCTAGGTCAACTTGTCGAAGGAAGCAACTAGATTGTCATTCCCTAATTGTACTAAGTTCAGTATTCATTTGTACCGGAACTAGACTTAAACGAATCCAGCCAACACCCCCATCAGACCATAAGAAGTTATCCTGACGATTTTAAAACTAAGCAGCGGTGAACTACGGAAAGGCTCATATCGGAGAGTTTTCCCATGATTGATGAATAGATGACTGACACACTCTTACTACAAGATACCTTTGTTTACATATAAAGAAACAAAGCTCTTAAAGTAAAAGTGTTGCCTTAAATGAGCTATGTCACGGGTATAACAAAATAGTCTTAGAACTCCAACAGAAAGACAAAGTTAATTCTTGAAAGGAGAACTAAGCATACTCGGTTTATAATGGCGCTCACCAGACACGAAGGCTAAAACTCGAAAAACAGCGGCCGCTTTTTTTCCCACGTTTTAATCCATTTCTATCCTTTACCATCCTTTACTATTAGGGCACTGCTTCGTTGTAGGTTCATTGCACTAATAGAATAGTGTTAAACAAAACGGGAGCATTAATGAGGATTCCAGTATGTGCAAGCATCCCTCCCATGCCCTGTTAAATTGCTAAACAGTTGTGGCATATTAGTCCCTTGAAACCAAGACTTACAATTTAGTGTTATTGGCGCAATTATTTCCTCCTTCAATGTAATTACGTTGTAGGGTTGATTCATCCAGTAGGAGGGCTGAGAAGTTTTGGCAATCACGCTGGGAAAATCGAGAAAAAGGGCTTAAACATCAAGAAGAAGAGAAGTAATGTTGAATTGTGCTTTTCTACAGTAGTCATTAAGTACATACTATACAATCTGCATTATCACTGTAAGCCATCATAAGCAAGTCTTAAAAGCCTGAAACTAATAGTCCCGTTTTCAGATTAACGTTTTCGTGGATATTAAACAGCTGGTTTGGAATCTGAATGCAACGACATTTTGTCGTCTTCCTGACATAGGTGCATTCGCTTCTGTTCGGTGGTATTTTCGTGTGTACGCAAAGACCTTTGTTCTTTATTTATTTATTTTTGTTTTACGATTGAATATGTATTATAAATTTCGTTACGACTTAGTACTGATTTATTAAATGACTGCCTGATTTTTAATGAATTGGTTGAGGGACTTTTTCCAGCAATTCTGGTTGTCGTATGACTGATCATTCACATGCCGTGTCTGGTTGAAGTTTTTTTACTTAAGTGGTTGTTATTGCAAACCATAACAAAGTTAAGAATGCTGACCTTGGGTAGTTCACGTGGTAGTGAATTATTATAGTAAGTGACTACAATAAAAAATGATGATCGATAACGTCATTTTTCTTTTCTCGTATATAACAGAATCTTTCAGATACGAAAACATTACGAGCAGCTGTTGAAGAATTCAACGGAGGTATTACAAAAAAACAACAATGAGTTACAAAAGCTCTTAAAGGAAAGATAAATGCGATGTGATATGGGAAGGGGGTGGAGCTGTCAAAGGATGGACGGGTACATCCAGCTTATAATTGGCTGGCTTGAGAAAATGTTAATGGCAAAGTTTCACTGTCTTGGTTAGTTTTGCAATTGCTCCGGCAATGAAACCGTGGCTTTCAAATAAAGAAAAATTAATAAGAAAAGAATAATCGTTGAAATTGCAATAATACCGAAGGGAAAATGGAAAGCAAACTCTGATGCAGCGTTCTACGTCCTACAGCGTATATATGTTTGTTGTGCTGTACGCGTCGTACCTATCTCTACTAGCATTTTTTAAATTTGTGCCCCAGTTTAGCCATCAATTTATGGACGCTTAATGTTTTGGGTTTGTTTTCTGTCGCATGCGACATATCATGTTTTAGTATATATCTACTAGCGTTCTAACACGAACGCCGTTCTCTTATTGGCTACGCTTCTCGCTATCTATTCTGTGATAGATAGCGAGTAGCGGTCGTCAACAAAATGGCGGCCGCTTCTTCGCGTTTTCGAAGTTTCTGCGAGGAGGATTTGAATAATTTACTTGTTAACGGCAAAACGAACTTTTATTTACTAAAATTAAAATACCGCAAGAGGTTTTGAACTCAACTTAGCGAAATTGAAAATATGTGTTCAACAACAAGTGTGGACATTTCCAGTCTGTAATTACGCTGACGGGCCTGTCTATTCAAACCAAACTGAAGAAACAACTATTTCAGCTCCAATTTGCAGCAATATTCACTACTGGAAACCTTTTCAGCGACCAGTGACACTTTTTTAAAAAATAAAAGTTAACAAACATTGAAAATGTTGTTAGCTACACTTCATGCAACGTATCAGTCACCAGCTTCAAACTTTCAATGGTTAAAAATACGATGTTTTGTAAAAATGAGAAGAATTGCTGTTCTCGTTGTTTTTGTTGCTCTGTTCGGTCGCGGGTTGACTTTTTGTTCCACACATCAGACAGATTTCTAAAACAATTTCTTGAAGCATAACCTGGATATTTCTCTTACTTTTCCCTCAGGTGACTTGTTTCGATACAGTGGATCATGGAATTTTACTTAGACGCTTGAACACAAGCTTCGGTATACGCGGAAAGGCTTTAGAGTGGTTTTCGTCGTATTGGTCAGGACGTAGCCAACGTATTTTGTTTGATGGGGTTAAATCAGATAGCTTCGATTTGCGCTTCGGTGTTCTCCAAGGAAGTTGTCTAGGGCCACTTCTTTTTGTGGTTTATGCGTCAAAGCTCTTCGAGATAATACAAGCACACCTACCTGACGCTCATTGCTTCGCTGATGACACTCAACTCTTCCTGTTTTTTAAGCCCAACTGTCCGTCGGATCAGGCAGAGGCGGTGTGCGCCATGGAAAGATGCATTAGTGATTTAAGAAAATGGATGTACCTGGACAAACTAAAAATTAACGATGACAAGACTGAATTTCTTATTATCGGATCTAGACAGCAATTGTTGAAAATTAATCCTTGTACAGTCCGTGTTGGCACAACAGACATTAAGCCCGTGTCTGAAGTGCGCAACCTTGGCTCCTGGTTTGACTCTAACTTCTCCATGTCTACCCATATTTCCAAGTCTTGTAGCGCGGCATTTTTCTGGCTCCACAATATTAAGCAAATAAGTAAATTTTTAGCAAGAGATAAATTAGAGATGGTTTTGCACGCTTTCGTCACGAGCAGAATAGACTATTGTAATGGACTTCTTTATGGACTTCGAGATTGTGAGATAACAAAACTGCAGAGAGTACAGAACGCAGCAGCTAGGTTACTAACTTCGAGCCGCAAATATGACCATATTACGCCTGTTTTAAAAGAATTACACTGGTTACCAGTTAGAAAATTTTAAAATTTTACTTTTAACTTTTAAATCACTGAATGGTATGGCACCAGCTTATATTAGCGATTTAATTAATGTAAGAAAGCACGTACGCTATTCACTGCGCTCTAATTCAGGTATTTTTTTATTACATCCAGCAGGGAAAATGAAAAAAAATCTTTCGGCGATAGATCTTTTAGTGTAGCTGCGCCTACACTGTGGAACGCGCTCCCAGCAAGTCTGCGCAGTATCGACTCTATTTTAACTTTAAATCTTGTCTTAAAATATATCTTTTTAAGTTAGCTTTTAGCCTTAAGCGTTTAAATTATTTTATTATTGTTAAATTTTTTTATGTACATACTTAGTATATCTTAACATTGTAATGCGCTTTTGATCTTTGAATGTTAAAAAGCGCAATATAAATTAATAAATTATTATTATTATTATTATATTTCAGACCAGGTTTGGTAAGATAAAAAAGAGTTCAAGTTCGTCAAAATAAACTGAAATCGTGTCTTCATTTTGATCAAATTCGCACATGGCGTCGTTGTTAGTATGGACTGCCAACTCGCTCCTTCGGCTTGTAAATCCGTGTGAATGTCATTCCATCCGCCTTCAGCAAAGAATGAATAGCTTTTACGAAACCACTGACCATTTACGACAGTTTGAGAGCAAACAAACTTAGGAATTTTTTTAAAAGTGAAGCTTCTGTGTTGTTCTCTGGCGCTTTCATTGAACTCATTCGACTTTCCAAAGGAACGTGCAACTCATCGAAAGATATTGTTCGCGCCCCTTTTTGTTCAGTCATGTGAAAGACAAATCTTTCCTTTTTCGGTTTCCTCTTTCTCAGCTGGTTTCCTTTCTTTCGCTATTTTCGTTCAGGTTCCGAAGTATGTGCCGTAGACTTTCTAATAAATCAGATATTCCACTCGGGCTTGCTGGATATGAAAACTGAAAACCAACTCGGGGCCACATTTTAAATTGTATATTTCTTTCTTTCCCTCGTAGCTGAATGGGGTACCCTGATTAAATGGAAATTCAAAAAATAAATAAATAAATGAAGTGACTTACTTACAATTCATATCCAGCGCGCCCTCGTAGAATGATTGTTAAGTAATCGGTTAACTGAAGCTAGGGGAAAGGGAAAAAATTCTTTTATCAATGCCATTACTGATTTCCACAAACTTCACACAGGCGTATCAACATGTTGTCAACTCTCATAAATACTGATATCCGATTTACTAACGAAAAATTGGTTTATCAACGGAGCTCATAATGCAAATTGACCACCGTAAAGAGATACAAAAAGATGATGTTTTGAGCGTTACCCCTTCTTCAGAGGGAATCGAGGAATTGTGGGTTAATGTGTATGGTTTATATACAGACTGAAGATGGAGCTACTCTATTGGTGGTAGCGTAGCAACGTGAAAAAAAAAAACTTTATCCGGTTTATTTAGACAAGGAACTCCAGTGATAAATTTATTTGCTTTACTCTTCAGAATTTATTTGATTTACTCTCAGTCGGGTAGGCAATATTGACTGATGATTGTCCCAACCAGTTTCCTGGACTTTTAACGGCAGCAATTTTGTGCTAAAGTCATGTTCCTAGCGTTGACGTTGCGTCTCAAATAGCAGAGGAAAATGAGAAATTGAAAAAGCAAGTAGAGAATTTGGAACGCCAGCTCGACGAGCAAGCAGGGATAAGTTCAAAATATCAAAATCACTCCGAAAGGTAAGATGAGGGAGCGAAGGTATCACTGCGCTATGTTGGCTCTGGTGTCATTGATTCTGTTTCAAATAACTTAAAACCTGGTGACTCATAATGGCTGACAGGTGATCTCTGACCAAGTGCTTTGTGCGAGAGCTAAGGACCTACCCATCGCATTCTTGTACGGACTTCATAAGGCCCTTGTGATGGACCCAAACACCAATGATCTTGCCCTTTCTCAAAATACTCATGCATCCTAATAGGTACATGGATAGGGTGTACTGCAATTTACCTTACGATACAGTCACTTGAGATACGAATTACTGATGCAACTAGACTTCATAAGTCGAGCGGTTACGGGCCACCTTTTTTTGTTGTTGGTCTTGTGCAAAATATGCGTTTTGATCCCCTTTATTATAAGGACCTTAAGTAACGAGGACGGCAACGTCAACGAGAATGCGACTAAACAATAGGCTTAATGAGCAAAACCAACGCTCTACGAGTCCGTTTTGCATTTTGGTACATTTCTTTGCCGTCCTCTGGAAAACAACAACGTGAAATAACTTTATGAGAACGTGAGCGCACAACGACAAATTTGTCTTTCTTCTTACTTTTCTTTCATGTCGTTCACAGGGATTTAGTTTCTGGACATATCGCCAGCATTTTCCAAGTTAAACAAATTGGAATAATCGCGAAAGCGTTAAAGAAAAGAGAAGTTATATATTTTGAGAGGACATTTTCGTTGCCGTCGCCGTCGCCGTCGTCCTAGCTTTAAGTGCTGTGCTTCTTAACGAGCCATCCACATCCATAAATATTATAAGTGTGATGTTTTCGCTGTTTTATTTTCACATTCAGGCAAATTTTGTGCATCTTCAGTTATTACTTAGGTTAAACAACATAGGGTTTTCCTACTTTGAAAGGTTCAAACACGCTCTCGAAGAAAAACGCAAAGAGCTAAACAGTTTTAAAGAGAGGTGAGTATATTACGTCTTTATACCATGCCATAGAAAATACAGACAATCAGAATGCAGAAAAGCCGTTGTTTATTCGTCAGTATTCCGCCGAACCTTCCCATCGATCACTGCAATTCAACTATATCACACCCAACCTTCCCATCGTGCGTTGAGATTGTTTTGAAGGCTTAGGAATTGGTACGAATTTTGCAACCGTTTGACTATAATAACTTTATTTTACATTGATATTTTATTACTTGTAATTTGGTCATGAATTATAATTAATAAAAATTTTGAAAAAGATTTTAAAACGCTGTCATTAGGAAGCCATTTCAAAACCATTCAACTCTGCGCGTATCTCGCATTGATTACGCTGGCCTTGCTGGCCACTGTATTTTCTATGGCATGGTATAAAATAGTAAGGCTCGTGTGTATACCAAGAAAATACAAGTGAGTCGTAGGATATTCCAATGTATATCACTCGAAAGCGTTGCATAACTAGTATGTATTGTATCTTTCGCAGAGTTTAATTCTACGTAGGTTTGTTGAGATCACAAATACATAACATACTGTTCATGAGTTTTCAACTGGTATGTATTTATTCATTTATTGATTTATTCTCTCATTTATTTATTTATTTATTTTTGACCTCTTTTGTTGACTTATTAACTGCTCTGCTCTAGCTTTAATGCCAACCAATCTTCTATACTTAAACATTACATAATTTTACTCAGCTCGATTAGCTTTTCAGGTATTCTGAGTAAATGTTACCTTTCCTGTATTATTAGATTATGTTGTAAATTAAGTTCAGTTATTATTTGGTAATAAAGCTGGTGTTTTTGTTAACAACAACAACAACAACAACAACAACAACAACAATTGTGATCACTGCCCAACGACCAATCTCCTTTAAATTCTGGATTTCTCGTTTTCAATTTGTTGCTAACTTCAGAGTGCTCTGAATAACGTTCTTTTGACCGTAAGAATTAGTTAGGCAATGGTAGCAGTGTTGGCCAGGTGAACATTAAAGTTTACGTGGCCTTCAAATGATGATAGACCTTCTCGTTGTTGTTTTATTCGTTACACAGACACGCTGCCCATTCAGAAAGAAGAGTAAGGTCTGACCAGCGGAGAACTGAGAACACTCTGAGCCGAAACAGGCAATCTCAGCTGGAGAGTGAATACGTCATTGATTTCAAGGATGGTGCTCGCGTTGATGCAATTGATGTTATGACAACAAGAGCCTGTCGTTTCCGTGGAAAGGTTCGATTCTACAGATGTATACCTGAGGTGCTGCAGATTCGCCTGCTTTATTTTTGAGGTATAGTTAAGATTTTTATAGATATATTTACAAATTCATACATTTGCTTTCTCTTCACCCAAAAAGAAGAGATGTAATTTGCTAGTCGTTTTCTTCAAAGGGAAGTTCTTGGGACATACGGCAAAAGATCGAGAAAATTATAACATACACTTGTACATCATCCAATATCCCTCGCCTTCCCTGTTATCACTAAGCCCTACTTTCCTATATCAGCCTGCAAAGCTACTTTTTTTCGGTGAAATTATGTCTATCAAAGCCAATTTCAGAAAATAGCTATTCCCGTACTGTATTCGTATAAAATTATTTTAAAGAAACAGTTTTCGCGATTACATTGTCTAGCTAGAACTAAACCTAGATCCGCCACAGAGGACGTGGATCTTAGGGCCTAACTTTAACCGAAACAATTTGCAACAATTTAAATTGACTAATGCTTATTGCCAAATGTGTAAGAATCATGCACAGAAGACAAGCCGTTATCCATAACTTACACGTATGTTTACACAGTGGATTTTATTATTTTGATATTTCAGACTGCATATGAAGTCGTTGCTAAAACAAAAGAATCCTTTGTCAATTTTACATGCACAACACTGAATATGTTGGCTGCAGAAGCTACAGCGATTGGAAGAGATAGCGCAACGTTTCAGCATAAGGTATAGTCATTTCTCAACACATATCAAGACGATGGTAGAATTATGACAAAACTTCGGAAACATTGTGCCGTCTATAGCCGCAAATGCAGTTTAGAGTGTGTGTATTGAGATCCGTCGTCCACTAATATTTGTAGTCTTGTGCATTGGTGTCACTATCTCAATTTTGATTGGCTAGAAACAGCAGCTAATTACTGCTGGCACAGTTTTCTTTTCGTTATGCATGTAGAAGCAATGTCAAACCTTCAGACAATAGGTTTTATAGATGCAAAAGTGACGTCATTTTGCAGACAATAGATTTACACGCGAGAAACACGTTTGTTTTGCTGAAGCCTTTCTGGTATTGTATTGCAGAAGTTTTTACCAAAACGGGTCTGCATTCAGTCAAAATTTTTTATTTCTTTAGCAAAGTGAGTTTTTGTAAAATTTTGAAGGAAAATTTTGGATTTCGCTGCAACGTTTAGGTTGTAAGCTTAAAAGTTGTTTACAAGTTGGCGTAGTATGTTTAGTTTCTTGTACGCGCTCTTGTTTTTACAAACGCTCAAGTTAAAGCATAATAAAACAATTACTGAATTCGGTTTCCACATGATAGAGAGAATTGTCACAGCTTCGGTTCGTGTTATGCGCCTAAACCTTCGGCTTCGGCAGATAACACAAACTTCGGCCATGATAATTCTCGCTTTCATGCTCCACCTTATCCAATAATTGTTAATTATCGTTTTTGGCAGTTTGGGGCCCAGCAGTACTATCGCCGAAGGAAAACTACCCTACCGACCCAAGATGCACTTAGCGAGGTGTTGATTCTTTTAAAAGAAGAATCAAAAACGCATGATTTGAGTCCACTTGTCCACGTAAGTGCATCTCAACTTACCCGTAAAGAACAGTTTCTAACCTACTAATAAAGAAGCAAAGCAAAATAATTATCGCTGATGATAGTATTTTATTGCATATGTGCTTATTATAAATTTTGTGAGTTGGAAAGCGTATAAGGGCGTTCTACATGCAGACCCACGATAAGTGAGCAAAATGAACGCACATAGTCTCCAATATCAAGTACCTGATGCCCCTCGATCTTATTGAGCAAAGTGGTCCAACGGAATGAGAGAATGCACCAATAGTGCAAAGGGTGATGCGGTCGGGATTTCCTTCAGGAAAGGATGCAGTATGGCCTCGCTGAGTCTATACTAATGGTTTTCAATCTTGTCTACAGGATGTCAAGAAATCTATCGGTAGAAAGTGGCAACGAGGAAGGGATCGTGTTTTAGAATACGACGGTCTTCTGTTACGTCACTTAGATGACTACATAACATATTGTAAGCGGTTTGCTTGGTGCGCTTTGACTCAAGTTCCGCCATTGAAGATCGACTACTCTACGGTTTTTTACAGCTCTGAAAGTCATATGGTCAGTCAAGCCTTTATCTCATCTGAAGCACAAAACCCTACGTTCAATCGTAGACCAGCTTATCTAGAGGGGCAGAGAATTTCGTGTTATTTGTGGCCCACTCTTCAAGACTGCGAAGGCAAAGTTATCAGGAAAGGAGAAGTTGTTCTTGCCAGTTATGTTTAAGGTGGAACCCACCAAAGAACCACAGACGACTACGAGCGTTACGATCAATTAACGCTTTCCAAAATATTTTGTGTTTTTCCAAAATAGCATTTTCCGCAAGAAATGGGCTCATTATGGGTAAATTCGAACTGGACTCTGCAAAAAACGCCTTTTTCTTGAATTCTCTTACAATCGAGACATCATAGTCGTAATATTTAGCGAAATAACACGGAAGCAATGAGTTTTTGAGATCACAAGTTTATTGCAAAACTTACGGATACATAAATTGCTCCTACATTAAATCGCAAAAATATGAAGTGCTTTGCGGACTGTTACTTTTTCTGGAATTTTATAAACAAAAAGGATGCCATTTTCACAGCCCTTAGAAAAAAGTTCAGTATATGTATACATATTTGTCGGATGGCAGACATATAAACACCTAAATCTTCGATTTTATTCGAAATATTCATCAATGCACAGAAAAACCAATGTTTACAACAAAAACTGATCAAAAGGAGATTACACCACTTAACTCAGACACTATCTGACACTGCATTTCAAAATTAGAATCCATGCTGCAGAAATACTGCGGCCTCTAATGACCCAAGCTGCAGACATTCTGCAGCCTCCAATGAGCCATGCTGCAAATTCTGCAGCCTCCAATGACCCATGCTGCAGAAAATCTGCGGCCTCCAATGACCCATCCTGCAGAAATTCTGCGGCCTCCAATGACCCATGCTGCAGAAATTCTGCAGCCTCAAGGACCCATGCTGCAGAAATTCTGTGGCCTCCAATGACCCATGCTGCAAAAATTCTGCGGCCTCTAATGACCCATGCTGCAGAAATTCTGCGGCCTCTCATGACCAATGCTAAAGAAATTGCAATGTGTACTTAACTCCTAACGGTCGTAAGATTTTCAGGAACATAAAAATATGAGGCTCTACCATTTTCAAGGTTCTAAGGTCAAATTGACAAAACTGTGAACAACAGAAACATTAATAATTTATGAAACGGGCATTGTTTCATGAGGGGAAACCAATCAGGTGCACGATAATAAACTAAAAGCCACAACAGCCATTATCCTTGTTTTCTATTTTCTTGTGGTTTAATACTGCATGTGATTGTTCACAACACAGCATTCCAAACATACAGTATTTTGGTATTCATGTTTTTTGTCAGTTTCACATAATAACCTTTGAAGAAGACAAAGGAGCAACACTTTCATTGAGGACTCCAGCAGGGTAATTCCAAAGTGATGCATATCATAATGAATACATGAATTTCTCCAGGCTCTATTCTTGCATTTTTTTTCTGTTTGGCTCTTCACACTGTTGGCCTCTTTTTCTGCATCTTTGACTGGAGGACTAACCAAGGCAGTCACCAACTTTTCAGGATCCCTTTTTGTACAGGCCTACAAAGCAAAATTGAATGCTAAACATCACCAACAAAATTTGAACTCATTGAACTACAGTGGATACCGCTTATTGGAGTATACATGTAGTTCGTGTAGGGAAGAGGGTCTGGACTAATACGAAAGTGGTATGAACCCATGATCCTATTTTAAAACAATAGGTGCTTAAAAAGCTTGTGTGTCTACTGCCATAATCTTATCTTTTATTTTCTGGGTGAAAAGAAATATATGGTCGGACATTGGAATAATATTGTAATATCACTTTGAACCAAGTGTGAGCACAGGTACACGTAGCTATGTATAAAATTGAGGATTGTCAAAAACGCCCGGCAACCGGTGATACTTTGAGGCAATGTTACACGAGGCAATTTTTCTTGCAGCTCGCAACGCAACGATGACGAATAAAAAATCTTTCAAGTTGCAGAGGGTATGTTACACGTTAGCAACTTTTTTCGCAACTTGCAACGCGTACAATAACAAACAAAACATGGCGGACGCCATCTTGAAATCTCGCACTAGCGAAAGATGAGCTCTGATTGGCCCATTCTGACAAAATTTGTTGTTGCAAGTTGCAGAGGGGATGTCACACGCAAGCAACTTGTCTCGCAATGTTGCGAAAAGTAGAGGGTCATTCTACTTTTCTCGCAACTCGCGACGCAACAATTGCAGTTGCAAAATGGGGTGTTACACGTGAATTTTTTCTCGCAACTTGCAATGCAACGTTTGTTGCGTTGCGAGTTGCAAGAAAAATTGCCTCGTGTAACATTGCCTTAAGTATTAGCAGCCATTTGTAAGATTTCCTTGCCACTCCAAGCCACATCCCACAAGCTTCACAGTTTTAGTAGTTCCAATATGAAGTGAAGTGCTGCCCTGTACAGTCACCTTTGCCTATATCTAGTCAAGGCTGTGCTCTGGTGGCGCCCTAAGGCAACTAGCTAATGTTTGGGTGAACTCTGATGACTGCTAAAAATTATTTGTTGCCCAGCCGGGCACTCCTGTAAGTCCAGTGCGCAACACAACACGCCAAAGTTCTTCTAACGCACTGGCGTTGGTTTATTGTGTTAATGAAGTATGGCAGAAAAAAAAATTTGTTCTACAAACATTTGCACGTTCGATAAGATTCATAGCTGTTGGAAAAATTTGTTGAAGTTTCAATGATTTTAGAACATATACCACAATCTTCTCTTACACGTTTATACAAGCTGTGCAAGTCGCACAAATCTGCTCAGGCTGGCATCTCTTCGCATTGATCTTGCCATAAACTGTTATGCAAATTTAATTTGAAGTTTGTTACAATTTGAATTTATTCACTTTGCATTTGCTATGTTTACAAAAATGTAAACAAGGCCATCATATATCCATCCAATATCATAATAGCATGATCAGAATTACTGAAAGTACCAATATTCATCAGTGCAGAACCTCTTGCTGAGCAAGTTACATTGTGTACATGTATAATAAATTCTGTTTGGTCGCCTTGCTCAAGTATTTACTTGCTTCATTCGTCTCGACCGGTGAAGCAGTTCGCCTACACATGGTCCATTCACCTTGTTGGGCAAGTAATAATTCAGTTTGTTTGCCTTGGTGGGCAATTTACTTGATTCATTAGCTTTGTTGGGCAAATAATAATTCAGTTTGTTTGCCTTGGTGGCAATTTACTAGATTCATTTGTCTCGTCACCCAGGGAGACTTTGTACATATTAGGGGCCTGGGAACTGCTAACAAACAATGACATATAATTAATTATGGGTCAAGGGGATCAGCCAAGTCAATGTCATGTCCAGGTTACATCACAGCAAAACAATGGACCCTTAACCCAAACGATGAAGTTACACAATATAGAACTGACACAATAGAATGCCATAGAATTAACTTGCCAAGTTAAGAAATGTTGTATCTGTTATATCTAAAAAAACCATTGAGGACATATCCACATCTCCACCAAGGACGCGAGACTAACTTTTCAGCTTACTAGCCCAGTGGCTAAGTGACAGGTTTGATTCACTAGCCAGACTTGTTTACCAGAAATTAATCCTGTCAAGCAGCTTCAGTTAGTTTTTTTTTTCAACAACAGTACTGATGTGCAACTTATTAGAACTAGGTATGTTTTACATTCATAAATTAAATTCTTTAAAATACCTTGAAGAGACAATATCGTTACTACAGTGTATGGACCAAACTAACTTTTGAATTGGATGTTAGAATGTTTCTTTAACCCAGTTAAGTCCAAGATTCTTACCTCAGGCACACAACAGTCTCTAAACACAGCAGTTTAAATACAAAAAACAAGACATGTACTGTTAGAAATGCAAAATGTGATCTGGGTTTTACGGGGCTTCAAATAAAATAACTCACTAGAACAAAGACAAATTACTGGCATGCAACGTTTTGCAGACATTTTATTGGAACTGTGCAATTTCATGTGCCAAATAAAAAAAACTACAATTTTTTCTACTTGTCAGTGGTTGCTAAGCTTAGCATCTGCATTTGTGTTGTTTGCCTATTTTTGAGCTGTACTGTAAGTGTTTCTACAGTGGAGACACCAAGTGTTAACATGAAGTCATACAAGATTCTGTTAAGACAAGAATTACCTCTTTCACGGCAGGCTGTTTGGACAGGGAAAATGAGGCAAATCTCAATGACCAGCAGTAAATTGGGGAAATGTAAATTGTTTGTTCACTTGCACAACTCAATTTCCCTTTGTGATACATTTGAAAATAATTGTCATTTGGTTTCCCTCTGGTCCTCTAGTGCTTGGAAGTTTTTACTAGTCTGTGGCTAGTTTGCTACCATTAGTCTCTAGCCCTGTCCACCACTCTCCTTTCATCTATGAAAGTAGAATTAATACCATGTACTCCTGGTAACAGAGCATCCCCAAGCAATTTTTGAATTGTATCCTGCACTTACATCAGCTTTTCCACTTAGTAATGCTCCCCCACTCCTCACCTCTGCCTCTGAAAACAACTTGGAAAGAAATACATACTCAAGGGGCTTAATTATGGGATTTTCATTAATATTTCAGATATACACTGTACACTGGACAGTATAGAAACCCCAGAGAAAGCAAGCACCATTCAAGATGATAGATGATTTTCTTGCAACTCTGGAAGTTGGCAGCTTTGTGGCCTTGAATTTTGACAATTATGACAAGGAACCAGTCATTGGCAAAGTCCTTTCAATGGAGGAGAACCACTTCCAAGTGCATTATTGGAAGGGAACATACTTAGGCAAGTGATCTCCTCAGCATCTTCCACAAAGAAAAGTAGAGCCTCAGCCATGGATGTAAAGGCTTCCTAAAACATGCAGTGTGTAGTTCTTTGGATCCCAGTAAAACTAAGTTGAACTTTTTTCAAATAATTTTATGTAACCCAGGGTAATTTACAAACAAAACATTGTCATTGACTGAGGACTGTAAGACAAAGGAGTGGAACTGGTAATTTTGTAAAATTAATGTTCTTTTATAAAAATGTTAATAATTAATAATTTGAACTTGTGTGGGAAGGAATCTTCGATGATATTAATTATATGTCTTCAAGTCATCCAAGAATTTGTGCATTTTTGATAACAGAAAGTAAGGTGTGGGACACCAAACGTTTCTGAAAATTTCTGATCATTTAGGTCTGCAGAATTTCTGCAGCATCTGATCATTGAGGGTGCTGCAGAATTTCTGCGGCATCAGAATTTCTGTGGCATCTGGTCATTTAGGGGCTGCAGAATTTCTGTGGCATCTGGTCATTTAGGGGGTGCAGAATTTCTGCGGCATCTGGTCATTTAGGGGGGTGCAGAATTTCTGCGGCATCTGATCATTTAGAGGATGCAGAATTTCTGCGGCATCTGGTCATATAGGGGGTGCAGAATTTCTGCAGCGTCTGGTCATTTTAATAAGGGGTGCAGAATTTCTGCGGCATCTCATCATTTAGGGGGGTGCAGAATTTCTAGGGCATCTCGTCATTTAGGGGGGTTGCAGAATTTCTGCGGCATCTGGTCATTTATAGGGGGTGCAGAATTTCTGCGGCATCTCATCATTTAGGGAGCTGCAGAATTTCTGCAGCATCTGATCATTTAGGGGGTGCAGAATTTCTGCGGCATCGACATCCACCTATCATCCTATGGTCCACAGATTTTTTGTAGGATTCAACCCAAATGATTATCATGACAGTGATGACATTCGATTTTCTCGGACATACTCCAGATTGCAGAAATAAATAAGTCCTTTTAGTTGATCCTTAAAAAACGTCCGAGAAAACAGACTAATTTCAACGTTTCTTAAAAATCTGCCGACAAAAACCATAGATTTATCTTAAAAAAAGCTATTTTGGAAAAACACAAAATATTTTGGAAAGCGTTGGACATGCTGGACATTCTCCATATGCCGGGAAGGGGGTCTCCACTCACGCGGACTTTGAACGTTTATACCCTTTTCTTTGTGAGCAAATGCCACCAGACATCCTGACTTTTAGAGGATATACCTGGGGACAATTTGATGTACCGGTTGGTCATTCGTCATTGAAGTTGGTGTTATCAAACAAATTTTGACAGTTAGGTTTTGCAGAAATCAGAATGTTTCATTTTTTTACAGAGACTAACATGTTTTACACCATTTCAGTATTTTCATATGGGTTTTGATTCCGTTTGGTAAAGGTTGGTCTGTTTCTAATGTTTTGAGAATATCTCGAAATCCAAAATAGCGGGTCAAGATAGCTGCCACTTGAAAAGAGCGTCGTCACTTATGAAGGGGGAAATACCCCCGCCGGACGCAGTAGGCAGTCTAGATAGCGTTGGCAGAACAACCTTCGCCCGTTGTGTGAATCACCGGGACCTAGGGACTGTTTTAATTACAGTTGCCCAAAATACGGATAATTGTGAACTCTAGCTGTTTTCAACTCGCGTAACGTTTCACATATCGGCCACAAATTCTGCCTATCAAAGCAGATCGTTCTAGTTGAGAGATACAACGGCTTCTATACCTGCGTGTTATGGCACTGGTAAAGTGCAGATAATAAACAACGAAAATGCAATGGAATTGTAAAGCATTGCTCCCTTGAAACTCTAACAATTAAATCCGAAAGAAATCGGAACTTACCCAGGTCCTTTTTTTTTTTCATTATGTTGTTTGTGAATTGCAGCCTCGTTATGGCGACTAGCATCGATCCATTGAATTAATCTTGGGAGGTTTTTATCCCTTGTTACGGTCCATAGATGACAGGTGCTGGTTGATATAGATGTGGTCTCGCAGGTTTTGCTAGAGTAATCAAGGATATAGTAGGTGGTTCTCCGAGCTAATAATCTTTGTGCTGGCCCTAACAAAGGAGAGCCCTGTATTTCTTACATGCTCCAAAATGGCCGAATTAAGATCCGATGCCTCCCAACTGTTTTTTAACATGTTTTTAATGGTCAAACGATAGAAGGAGTGTTGCAATTATAGACAGACACACACACACAAAAACACAGTTGGCTGCAATTAAAACAAGAGGCTGCATGAAGTCTTCAATCCGGCCGGTTGTTTAAAAAAGTAAAGCTCACAGGTCGCTCATGCTTCAATAGAATAAATGTGTTTGGTACAATTTGTTCAGTAATTTTGAGGGAAGGTCCAAATTTAAACTAACTTATTTTCTGGGTTATACCAGTTAAGGAAACTATGCCTCACGTCCACGATCCGTGCAATACTTGAACTTAGAGCGCTCTCCATTTGTATGGATAAACCTTTCAACCAAATGGAACAATGCAACCACTTGAGCTTTTCACTTGAATAGAAAAATCGATGACAAATTTTCCGCAAATGGAACAATACAGGTTTCTCCACGTTTGGGAGCAACAAACGTGGCATTATTATTATTATTTTTTTTTATCAAGTAGCATGGTTACCGTACTAGTCTGATAACGGACGTGGTTCAGTGATATTCCGGTCATTTCGGTAAAAAGAGAAATAATAGGAATACGTCTGAAGTTATACTTAAAAAAAAAATTTTTTTGAGGACTATTCCGTTTGTTGTCTCGCCGGTTTTTCCATTAAAAAGTAAAGCGCTCCTAGCAGGCTCATTACAAATGAGTTCTGGCAAACGTTTCTTAGTGGGAGGAGTAGGAGACTATTTCAGAAAATATTAAATATGTAGAAATGAGCCTGTTTCACCTGAATAAGTACTGTCTCTCTCAACGAAGTGTCGTCATGTAGGACAGGCGCTGAGGTGAATAGAAGTTAAGTCATTGTCAAAGTGTAAATAACTGCCACAGAAAGGGTACTATGGCCACTTCCAGGACCAGTAATGGTGTGTCCTTCCGTGAGTTTTTTTCAATATGTACAAATTTGGCATTTCGTCTTAGGATCCAAATTGGGAATATTTTAAAACCCCAGACAACTAAAAGTTAAGAAACGTAAAAAAATTGGCTGCTCTCAAAAGGGTAGCGACTAAAGATACATGATTTCTGTCGTTTATCAAACGGAAGAGACGAGAAAAGGTTGTTCTTTTAGAACCACATCTCCTTTTTCTAAGACTGTGTTGTTCCAGTCGTACAGAGTTGGCCACACGTAGCACTTTATTTCCTTGCGTTCCCTGGAATCGACCCACTGTCCAGTCCTGCTCCGCTGAGAAGCCGCGAATGCCTGGCTTTCATTATGATACAGGGGATTGAAAGTTGTACTCTTGAAATCAATCTTCAAGGGTGGTACTTGCGTTACGATGCGCCAAGAAAATCGGGTGCAGTATTCAATGTAACCTTTCAAATTCGTCTTTAGATTCTTGTCAAAACTTGGCATGACCTGAGTTACTTTCGCGTTTTCTTTCCAGCTCTTTTTAAGCTCCTTCTTGACCTCCTACACAGTACAAGACAAACAACAACAACCTTTGTTCGCTGAGGTATTCAAAGTATTGAATAAATTCCAAATTTTGTATCAAAATATACGCATATCATTTAAGTGTAACTTCTTTTTGGCTTTCTCGTGTCCTCTCTACCTTTATTTTACAACGCAGCCATGATGTATTTCTCCTTAACTATTCATAAAATATAGCATAGGTTAGCTTTGCCCTTCTTTGAACAACTGTGACCTTGGTTATACTACAGCACCATACTGAGAGATTATACAGAGCCCTTGACTATACTAGATCATCAGGCTAATAAAGTGTCAAGATATCTTTTTTAATAAAGGGTTTGATTTTGTCACAGTGGCATAGCGTCGTTCTTCCCCGTTTTTGACAACAGAGTTAACAAGCAAACACAAACGATTAAACAAAAACATGTGCCACAGTTCAAATCTGAGAATGACTGAATTAACTGTGGGCTGCTTATTTGCTCACGAATGATGTAGAAATATCTGATGACATAAGTCACGATTCCAGTTACCTTAACAAGCTTTTCCAGATTATGTTTTCCTGCTTCTTCTTTCACAAGGATCATTATTTCATTCAGGGAATCTTTCGTTGTCAATTTTTTTGAGGACCTTGAGTCCGAAAGCTAAGGAAGGGAGTAAACATTACAACAATTTGCACTCAATAATGGTGTTGGCTAAGCTTTACTATTTGAAATGTAAGTACAAAACATAATTTACTCGCCTTTCTATATTTCTCCTCTGATAATCCAATTGCAGGTGCATCAGTCACCAAAGTCTCCACCAGTGAGGAATAGAAACTGAGAAACGATTCCTTTGCATTCGATGCGCACTCGTAAGAGACCTATAGGTAAAAATTGTGAAATTTCTCAAATAATTAGGTTGTTGAGAGGTACGTTCCAAGGTGCAAAATAAGCTGTTTTGATATAACTAAAAGGAACAGCAAGGCGTCGAGTGCGTCTATGTGCCCATTAAATGCATGAATGGCTGTAAACAGTTTATAATTCAGTGTGAATGGTAAATGAAATAAATCATATATGAACTGCGGAAATGAAATACCGGTCAAGGGTTCAAACCTCGTTGAAGTTCTGAATTTTGTTCAGGCTTCTTTACGCAATTGTATAAATTGTGTTCACAACTGTGAGGATCATTTCTTCATTTCAGTATATAATTCAGTGTGAATGATTCCTGAAGTTGCGATGATCCACAAACCGGTGTAACTGGGGCACCTTCTTGCCTACAGGAATTTCAGTTAGTGGTGACAATAACAACAAATAATTTCATCTCGTTAGTAACAGTAGTAACAGTGCTAGAAACTATTTTAAATTGCCATGCTTCAAAATGAACTTTGTCCTTTCATATCTTTACGTTAAAAGGAGCGCATTGATGAATAGCCCAGCCACCTCATCGTCAACTTACATTACTTTTCGATAAATTCTGGTGTCTCTGTAAGATTTTGGGGAAATCTTGAAATTTAAGATGAGATTCAACAGAGCCCTCTGGTCAAAATAGCCACGTACTTGCCGAATCATATAATGTCAAAAGAAAAGGCTAAAAGAACAATATCTTGAAGGATATTAGCAAGCGTCTGTAATATTAGATTTGTAAAACTGTTTTGCACTATCTATAACTTTCACCGTATCTTAGTATTTTTTGCCATACCCTTTGCTTACTTGATGTATTATTTTTTAACTCTAGTCTTCTCGTATCTATTTTATAGTATTTTCTCTCTCCATAATCTTATTTTTGCTCACGGTTTGTTACATGTTTGTGTATTTGTGTTTGTATCTGCTTGTGTACCGACCTAAATTAGTATGATCAGTTTTGTTAAACTGCCTACCCTTTTTAACTTTATGGTTATTTCAGGAAGCCAGTCCCCTCTTTTTCTTTTTATTTGAACGATTATATGTCTGTAATGTCACTAAATGGGGGAAATAAATAAAGCATGTTGTTGTTGTTGTGTTGTTGTTGTCAACCCTAAAGGTCACCGATCTCATAGGAAACACCTTTCGACGTACCGCATGCTCTCTTTTCCTCTCTTTCCTCCCCCGGTGGTAGAAAATAAAGAAAAGTCCGGTTAGAATACTGTTAAATTAAGTTCACTTCATGTAACAAATTTTCACCCATTTCACACATGATTGCGTAGGTTGTACTGGTTCACTACGATCTTGGCCAACGAAACCCAACATTTTATGTATGTTGGATGTTGTTAGGAGTTGTTGGTTGGTGTTGTTTAATATATGTCGAAACGGCTAACATGCAGGGTAGAACTATGTTGGCTTTGTTGCCCAACAATATTGGGACCGTTTTCACGGGCCTAGAACTAAACATGACCTTAGATAAATCACGTGATATATCGTTCATACGTTAGTGTGCAGATATAAAGGTAGATCCGTTGCCCTATCGTAATTCGCAAGCACCATACTCATTATGAACAGTTTTCTTTTTTAATTAGGTGTTGCGCTCGCAATAAAATTAACCATGTTCATGCTATAACTTACAAAATAAATCAATTTACCTGGAAAATAAAGCAAGCTAGCCTATATCCCTTCAGTTGTTCTTCTAAGGAAAGCTCTCCCGTCTTTGGCTTTTTATTCTTCTGGATATTGGCTTCAATTATGTCAATTGCATCAAGACGTTGCCCGTCCCTAAATTCTACTTTGTATTCTCTTTCAATGTCGGATTGCTTGTTGGTGCTGAGTGTGTTTTCAGTTCCTCCCTGATTCATATTCACTCTTCTTTCTGCCATTGCAGCGTGCCTGTGCCACATATATATTGAAAATAAATACTATGATATTGAACACCTCACGAGCAACCGTACATAACTTGTATATCAAAACACTTTTGGTGAACAAAGACTGTAATATCCTACACAGCCTTCTCTGGTCAAGACTGAAACGTCTTTTATATAGGTAACAGTTCTCTGATTATTCTGGCCCAGGAACAATTCAACGATGAATAAAACATCCTAACCTCTATGGAGATCGTCATAGGTCCTAATTCTATGTATGATTTTAAAGGGGCAGTGTCACGAGGATTTTGCTGTTCTTGGTCAGTTCTGTGCTAAAATCATTACTTTGATGTTTTACTCACGTACAAAATACTTTTATAAAGCTACGACGAAGATATCAAATGAATTCTATCAGTGAGAGCTAACCATAATAAATTTCTTGAGGATTTTCTGAAGACGTAGCATCAAAACTTGAAAAAATTGGCCTATCTTTTCATGTTTCAATCCATTGCCAGCCTTGCCATCCGTAGCAACAGGCGACAGTTTCAGTACCTTCAAATAGTCTTTAAAAACAAAGCTAGCCTATTATTTCTGGAATTCAATTGATGCGAAAACACCTTATACCTTTTTATAAAGTTGCCAAATAGCGTGAAACTGCCCCTTTAAAAATTATATTTTTTCTCTTTCTTCATTCATAATCATTACCATAGGAAGGCTAGAAAACACTGTTTTTGATTATATTGATTGTCAGAATATATACAACTTATTATGTATCAAACGACTTATTAAATTGCTCAGTCATTACGATAAATACAGTTTATACATTGCTCTTAGTTTATGTCCTTATTATTGTTCCAAACTAAGCCGATAGCTTGGTATTCTCTAATGTTATGTAATGTTTAATAAATGAGCAGGAGTGTTTTACCAAGTTTAAAACACGAGGCGCAGCCGAGTGTTTTAGGACGTGAATTGATAAAACATGAATTGCGAATTTATTGAACGGCTTACAAAGCTTTACCGTACATCTATCCATTTTTACACTAAAGTTTAGATTTTGGGTTATTTTGGCCTAGAAAATCGGATGTAAAATTTAGCCGTGTCTTTATCAGATATAAAGACACTCATTAAAAATTAATGACGTTTTGAAGCCGTGTTTTGCTGTTGGGGCTTGGACTCCTTGGTCTTTTTATTTTTTGTTAACTGGGTGTTATATACGAAGAAGCTGTGCAGCTTGGATTGTACCGGCTGGGTACTAATTAATGAAAGCCTCACATGGGAAATTTGAGATATAATTAAAAAGTTATTCTCAATTCTAGAACCGTATATTGAAAAGCAAAAATTGAAAGAAAAAAAAATATTCCAAACAAAACAAAAAACAAAAAACAACAACAATTACACAACAAACCCGAAGTATGAATACAACATTTATCCGTAAGTGATTCGTTGTTGGAGGGAGGGAGTCATAAAAAATCCCTCCATCAGGCGAATCATGAGTATTCATGGGGGAAACACGTTGTGTTATTGTATATGGCATAAAATCGTGAAATAAAGTGTTCATTTTAATACCTTTTCCTTAGGTTATCCATTTGCAGTAAGAGCTGTTTATTTTCCTGAAGAATGCTTTCCCTGTCTCTAAGTGACCTATTGATCAATTTCAAATGAAACCTTCAACAATGGTCTAAATTATTCATATAAACCTAAATAATCTTACAGCTCAAAGCCAACCTGTAATAACGTTCCAACTTTCCTGGTCATATGGATCTTATAAGTTGAGCGATGAGTACATATACCAAAGTAGTCTCTACGAACATTTAAAAATTGCAGGAACACTGAAACTCTCGATTTCCTAGCGTGACAGCAACTGCGTCACAGTCATTCGCGTTATCCATGTGAATAATTGGTGAAAACAATATAAGCCTCAGCATTCTATGAAACACGGAGGTTTTTTAATGTAAATGCATGGCTTATCATCTTTGTTGGAGTGCCTTATAGCCAATTTGATCCAGTGTCACATTCGAAGGAACGAAAATCACTACTCTTCGGCATTGAAATGTATTGAAGTATGTATGATAATATCCAGACTGTCATTACAAATCTCCCTTTAACTGACAAACCATTTGATCTTCTCCTACGAACAACTGTTCAGCGATTGGCACAAAATAAACTCGGTCATAGACCTTACCTCTCTAAAGAATCCACTTGATGTCTAAGGCGGTCATTGTCTCGCTGTAATGTTTCAAGTCGGGCCGGAAGTTGTCTCGATGCTTCAATGAGATCTTCTGTGGACAATTCTTCATTTCTTTTTGTATTAAAAGTTGATTTCGATAAAGGGAGATATCCAGCAGGCTGAACTGTGTTCGCTGCTGATTGTGTTCTACCCCAAAAAGCTGACATAGTTTAGAAAAATGTCGACAAACTGAAATTAGTGAAAGCCGTAGTTGAATCTCCCGGATGTTCAAATTCCTGGAAAGAGACCGGAATCAAACCTATTTCATTCGATTATCTCGCTGTTGCGTATGTTTGCCTGTTGGTCTCTATTATTGCCATTTTTCTGAATTGTATTTTGGACCAAACGCACTACCACTAACCCAAAGAAGGTGAGAGCCGCTCTTCGGGAACAACGGCTTATTTGATTGAGAACGATAATGACTCTAAATGGTATAAGATAATACAAATAAAAAGTTTCCAAATAACACTACACATTTATAATTATTTTGTAATACACCGACTCTTTCACGGAGATTCGTACCGGCTTTCTTCTGAAGAATTTAGTAAACGTGAAATAGAAAATGAAAGAGAAACTTATTTTTCCCCTATCTCACGGAGCAGCTGTACGTGGAAATCTAAAATTAGGGATTGCGTGTTGTCACGTCTTTGATTTATGTAATTGAATTCTGGGAAATTTCTCGTGATCTACAAGTCTAGATATCTACAAGAAATCTACCTTATCTTTTGTCACTCGAGTCTCGTCATTACGGCTTTACAGGTTTTTTGAGTATGGCTGGGATATCACCAGGTAAGATTAAATTAAACATCAATTCTCTTCAATTGATGAAAAAAGCAAAGGGCTTCCCATTCGGATAGCTTTTACCCTATACAGAAGGCCTTCTTTGACAATCATTCGCCATTAACTTGAAATAGTAATTTATAACTGCCATTTAAGGTAGTTTTGTGATACAAGACGTGAACAGAATGGATAAACAAGACTGAATTTTCGAAGACTGAATTCGTTGTTCATAACGCGAAACGTTTCATGTGCGCCAGTAAAAGTGAAACGAGTCTGCTGACCAATCGTTCGCATGTTTACAAAACATTATAAACCATTATAATAAAAACCCAGCGCTTTTGAATAAGTTAGCTAAGGAAAGGCGTTATGGATCAGAGCTGAAATCTAGAGTTATCGTGATCATATCGCAAATTCGCTTTTTGGATTATTCCAGTATCGCTCGTTTATTTGTTGCTTTTAAGCACAAAGCACTTCCGTCTATTTCTTTAGTAAAATAACACTGAAACTATGCTCTGTAATGTCATAACACTGATAACATTGTTCCCTGAGCCACAATTATTGAAAAGTTACTGAGCTTGATAACATTTTTATTTCTCTGTTTAAACATCAAATGTACCTCACTTATAGCTCGAGACAAGCAACTCCTTTAAATTAAAACCCGGCACTAGTTATGTGTCACGCAATTATTATATAATTATCTCGAGGGCAAAAGTCTGTTAGAAATAAGTTGAAATCAACTGTGCATCCCCAAATGGGACATTTAAATTCAGTACAACAGGTATTGTTAAGGGGATTGGGCTGCATTTTGTCCAAAACTTCATGAATATTTGACACCCTCTCCGTTGGCATTTTTAAATTATGTGTAACAACACGCACTCTTTACACTTCATTTTCCATCATGCTGTTCTATTACTAGCTACTACTATCAGAAATTTTCATGGGATATCTTCAAAATTCTAAAATGTAACAAAGGCGAAGTAACTGCTGAATACCCCGCCACTATTGTTTACCTTAGTCGGCGTTCTTTGAAGAACGAAGCAGAACACAATACACGCTATTCTTATTCAATGACATGCAAATAAGTGGCGGGGTATTAGGCCACCACAACGATTCTCTTTCAGTATTTTACTGAATTTACGACGGCGAAAGCTGTTGGCTTTTAAACGAGGCCAAAGTTGACTAAGATAGCTTTCAATGGTAATGGTAATGGTATTGGATTTATATACCGCACATATCACATAGTTTCATGGCGGTTTACAATTCTTTCACTAGGGTAAGATCGGACATCAGCCTGTAAGGGCGCTTCTGGCAGCCGCTATCAGTCCATATTTGATCTCACCCACCCAACCCACACAAGAATGTCAAAGGCAGATGAAAGATAGAACTAGACCACCAAATCGGGAACTACGTCGATCCCCTACTCTTTTCGAACAGTGTGTTGGTTCTATAACGTCCCACAGATTATTAGGTACAAGTTTTGTGAGACGGGACCTACGGTTTATCGTCATTATCCGAGCATACAAGAAGTCTAACCGTTTGCAGAATGTAATTTCAAAGGCAGCACTTTCTCCTCAATTGTTTTAAATACCCTGAGTGTTGGTCCAGCAGGGGTGTGAACCAGCGACCTTCCGCACGGTAGTCCGGTGCTCTACCAACTGAGCTAAGAAATGGATACCGTGATGCATTTCTAAAGTAAACCCAAATACGGTTCGGAAATAATCTTGTCAGCATTCTTTGACCGCCTCTAGCTCAGCCCTCTCCATTGCCTTCTGTTTTGATGAAAATTCTCCAAAACACCTTATCTTAGTCAGCCAAGGTGATAACTTCGTCTCACGGCATTCATATCGTGTCAAGGAACATTCTCCAGAGCTAACGGACTTAACGGCACAGCCATTTACCCATAACCTCGCACGGGGCACTTCTAGAGTCAAACCACAACATTTGTTGCTGCCCATCAGCTTAGAAGTTAAGTAGACACTTTATAATAGCTTGTTATAATGGAGAACAGTCCCTTGTGTCAGGAGGACTTCCTTCTGTAGTGAAAAGATTGAGTTGATTGGTATCAAGAAATCAAGCTGGATATTTAATTTGTATTTAAACAGACGAAGCAAAGTCCAGCAGACATTTGGATAAGTCCTACCTGGCAACGGTAGCAATTGACTTTGGGACAACCTACAGTGGTTTCGCTTTTTCCTTCAACAACGAGAAGCAAGACTCTATTTTCATGAACAGGGAGTGGGTGAATGAACTGGGACATCGTACCAGCAAAACACCGACATGCCTGCTGCTTAATAAAGACAAGTCATTTGACTCCTTTGGATATAAAGCAGCAGAGAAGTTTGCCAATCTCAAGAGCACGCACGGGCATGACCCATATTTTTTCTTCCAGCACTTCAAGATGGAATTGCATAACACGGAGGTAAGAAATGTTAAGGTTCGTTCCTTTTTAAACAAATTGCCTAGAACATTAAAAGAAGCTACATCGATCTCCAACATCTTACGGGATGAGATATTGTATATTTTACTAATCTTATTTTTCCTTTTTTTTTATTCTATGACTATCTCGTTTTTATCCTGTGGCAGGGCCCCTATTGATACCAGCCTAGTGTTGAAAGGGCCACCCTGCCTAAATAAAGATGACTTGACTTGGCTATTACGTGTTGTTGTTGTTGCTCTTCTGTTTTCTCTCCTTATTTTTCATAATTTCCTCTCGTTCACGTTTTTTTCTTTTTATATTCTCAGTAGTCTAGTTGTTCTACTTGTTTTTACTAAATATGAAATAGTAATTCTTCGCTTCTTGTAACAACTTCAGATTAAATAGTTTCTTTTTAAATCGATCCTACGGTCACGTGCGTTCACGCCAACCCATATAATACCGTCTTCATGCAAAAGCATGTTGAGGTATCCCCTCCCTTATCAATGCAAGATTGACAATTGACCCTTAAGGTAGAGGAAAGACAGATGCAACAAAAGTAATGTGAACAAAATCTTAAAGCGCCTGTACGTGGGAAATAAGTGACGTAATTCCAGGGTGTATGACATAATAACCCAGCATTTCTGTTCATTTTAACTTAGGAAGTTGTTTTGGACTGGGTATATTTCCTCAAGATGTTTGTTTTTTTTTGTTTTTGTTTTGTGTGTGTGTGTGTGTGTGTGTGTGTGTGTGTGTGTGTGTGTGTGTGTGTGTGTTGCACTTTTGATGAGCTCAACTTTAAAAAAAGTTTGGCTTGACAGCTTCAACTAAAAGCTTTATTGCATTCCTAGTAGTAAGCTAATTACGTTTCATCATATATTTGAAGGATATAGACTTCACGACAAAAATCTACGACGCAACCAAAAAGAAACCCATGGAGGCCAAGACAGTGTTTGCACATTCCATCAAATTTTTAGGAAATGAAGCCGTTAATGCTATACGATAAGAGACAGAAGACGATTTTAAAGTGGAGGATATTCAGTGGGTGCTAACTGTGCCCGCCATATGGAATCCTAGAGCAAAGCAGTTCATGAGAGAAGCGGCTTATGAGGTATACTGGAGCAGTGTTATGTGTTTCCTAATAGCACAAATTTATCAGTTGTAGGTTTGAAGCCAAAGGAATGAGATTTCTTCCTCTTCATTGTGACACTTCGTTTTACAAATTTACTCAATACAAGGGAAGAACTTTCAGTTTCTTCCGGAGTACTCCACATACCTACTCACATATATGATAAAATGTGATACAAGTCTATCTTGTTATAATAAAGTTTTGATATAACGCGTGCTCCGATTGGTTAAAACAGCGTGCTTTCTCAGAGTTCAGATGCACGGCCACCTACGGTCTCACGCCATCGAGTCGACCCAAACGAAAACTGGCCGAACAATTTCCGAATTTTTCCCTTGGTTTTTATTTTGACTCAGACGGTCTTGTACGACCTAGAAAACCAGTATGGAAACGAGCTGTTAGCCTCAATGGATTTGGAAGATGCTTCTGCGAGTAACACCACAAGTAGCAGCATGATATTAATATCACGGTTTTCATTTAGAATTAGAAGTTGCTGAAATTGTCCGAGTCACACAGCGACGAGAGCAATTTCAGTAACTTCTGGAAACACAAGTGATATTAACCCTTAATTTTACTCATTCCAATTACGTGTTAAAACATATGGGTAAAATTTTGTTAACACTGCCGAGGCACGTCAAAAAAACAGTCAGCCAAGCGAAGGAAAAACACTTTCTTTCGCAAGCGAAACAAACAAAGAATTCAACTACTTAGTAATTTGCGTCCAAAACGAGTGAAGATGATTATTATTTACATCAAATTGAGATAAATACGAGTTTCCAAATTTTCGGCAAAGCTTTAATTTATTTAATTCACCTGTGCTGTACACCGAGGCTTCCACCACTTGAAAACATAAATCCACTTGAAAACACGCCTCCGTAAACATAACAAACGGTTTCATCTCGTTCCTCTCATTAAGGGTAAACTGTTCTGTGAACCTTTTTGGTGAGCTGCAATATGCCGTGGTAAAGTAAAAGTCCTTGAGGCGTTCAATCATTTTGTTTTTCAACCACACAATTCAGCTACGCCGGGCTCCATCCAAGTCGATCCAAGTTTTAAGCTCTTGATCGTTACGACTTTTTTGAGCGAATTTCAGACGGATTTTACTAACAATTTGCTTTTTGATCCCGATTTCAGACCAAAAAACTACTTGCATTTTGATGATTTCTGAAATTTGATGGTTTATTTAGTTTGTCCAATCATGTAAATATTAACAGCATTATTTAGGTGTAAAAAGGATTACTTACCATATTATAGGCTTGTCACTTGCCTATGCTAAATTGTTTGTCTCCTTCGGCTGGCTGAGATCGTGTCACGGGACCTTCCAGATCAGCTGATAATTGCACTGGAACCTGAAGCTGCTGCATTATTTTGTATAGAGAAAAAGATGGATGCGATACTATCTGAGAGGCTTAACGTCCCTGTGGGCGGGCTACTGTCTCAACCAAATGCCCAATATATGGTTGTGGACATAGGAGGTATATCAGTCAGAGTTATTACTGTATCACTCAATGTATTTTAATGACGCAATGTGTAACAGCCGAACGCGGTATAGTTTCATTTTCACGAAATCACTATGTTTTTGGTGGTGGTAGAGGTGGTGGTGGTGGTGGTGTTGCGGCGCACTGCTCCCAGTCGGTGGTTGTTCTGAAAATTGGTAGCCTACTAGAAGGTATTCTCAAGGTCATAGTTCCAATCTTTTGGTTAATGTTTTAAAAGACATCATCATCCCCACAAGCACCACTTCACCACACTATCAACACCCCACCAGCATCACCATCAACACCATCACCATCACCATCAACATCAACATCAACATCACCACCATCACTATCACCATCAACATCACCATTACCACCACAACCAATATCACCATCACTACCATTATTACCACCACCATCACTATCACCATCACCACCACCATGACCACCACCATCATCACCACCATCAACATCAACATCACCACCACCATCAACATCACCATCACCATCACCGCCACCATCACCACCATAACACAATCATCACCAACACCAACACCATCACCTTCAGTGCTATCACCATCACTACCACCATCACCACCACCACCAAAATCACCATCACCACCATCCCCACCACAACAACATCCCAACCACCATCACCACAAACATCACTACCACCATCACCATCGCTATCACCACTACCATCACCGCCACCATCACCGTCATCACCACCACAATCGCTATCATCATCACAACCACCATCATCAACACCATAGCCATCACTACCACCATCACCACCACTACCACGACCACCATCACCGTCACCATCACCATCATCAACACCATTGCCACCACCATCATCAGCAACTCCATCACCACCACCATCACCATCATCATCATCATCATCACCATTGCCACCACCACCATCCCCACCACCATCCCCACCACTATCACCATCACCACCATCATCACCACTACCATCTCAATCATCACCACCACCACAACATAACCATCACCATCAGCACCGACACCACCACCATCACGATCACCATCAACGCCACCATCATCATCAAAATCACCATCACCATCACTACCACCCCCTTCACCATCACAATCATCGCCAAACCATCACTATTTCCATCGCCTTTCATAGTTAATTAAGCGAATTTTACTGTTTGCGGTGTTAACCAGATAATTACCACCACCATCACCACCAGATAATTACCGCCACCATCACCATCAACGCCACCGTCATCACCATCATTTTGATCATCAAAATCACCATCACCATCATCGCCAATACCATCGCCTTCCAATAGTTATTCACTTTTCATTAAGTGACTTTCACCGTTTTCCGCCTGAACCAGATAAAACCTAGATGAGTCGCTGTGTAGTTGTGTAGAAATTGCTAGATTGTTTCTCCTTGACCAATTATCTATTAACAGTTAAAGTGAGGAAAGTTGTATTCATGGTTGAAGTTGAAAATTTTAACAAGGTAAAAATAAAAAAAAGTAAAAAAAAAAAAGGTTGAGAACTTTATCTAACTGAATGTTGTCTTCTCTGACAATAACCTGTACATATTACATTGACCATCTTTGGGCTATGATGATGGTGATGATGCTGATGGTAATGATGATAGTGATGATGATGACGACGACGACGATTTCGTAATATGACGCTGTCAAACATGAGCACAAACGTTTTTCAAATAAAAATTAGAAAAACTAATTTTACATGACGTATTTGACTCTTTACCTACTAGGAGGAACTCTTGACGTAACGGTTCATGAAAATCAAGATGATGGCACCATCAAAGAAATTCACAAAGTTTCTGGCGGTCCGTATGGCGGAAAAAAAGTGAATCATCAATTTAAATCCCTTTTGGACGAGCTTTTTGGTGACAATGAGATGTACGATTACCGCCTTTACTTCCCCGCTGATTGGCTAAAACTGATGAACGATTTTGAGGAGAAAAAACGTGGTAATCGCGCCTTACAGAACAAGGAGACGCAAATCCTCCTACCTCGTAGTTTCACCACCACGTTCTCTGAAATCCGACCCAACGCTCTTGAGCATTACGGCGCTAATGAAATAAAAATTGCGAGACAGGAATACCTGTCTTTGAGCCCACGGGTAATGATTGGTCTCTTTACACCTGTTTTGGACGCCATGAAGGAGCACTTGGTTGGCCTGTTGAGCAAACCGGAGCTATCCAAGGTCAACGCAACGCTTCTGGTTGGAGGATTTGCAGAATCACCTGTTCTCCAGAGGGAAATCAAGGACGCGCTGGCTGGAAGGTGTCGCATTCTAATCCCACGCAATGCAGATAAGGCAGTTGTCCAGGGTGCTGTAATATTTGGGAAAATGCCGGCCAAGATTGTTGAACGAGTTATGGCCATAACATATGGCGTCGATTGCTCGCAAGATTTTATCCAGGGTGTCCATCCCGAGGAAAAGAAATTCCTAGCAGACGGCATTGAAAAGTGTGGAGATCTTTTTTCGTGTTTTGTAAAGAAGACAACGCTGTGAAGCTTGGAGAGAGAATTAGAAAAATCTTTCACCCAGTTCGCGCTGAGGACACCCTGATAACATGCGGTTTCTACACAGCAACCAATCCTGACGTCACATTTGTTACCGACCCCGGGTTAACCAAGATTGGGACCATAACAGTCCAGTCCCGGACATCCGAAGAGGCCGTGATTGAGAGATTGAAGTGACTATGCATTATGGAGGAACGGAAATAACTGCGACAGCTTGGACCTGGCTAGTGGAAATGTGGAACAAACCACACTAGACTTTTTTTGTAAGTCGTAAAGACTGACACTTTCGCTGTTTAGAAGTAAAAATCAAGTTTCTGTGTTTGTGCCCGAAGGAACTTGGCCCATATTGTAAGACGATGATCCACTAATTAACATTGAAAAACATTGGACTCCAGCCGTCGTGGGGCATTAATATAGATTAGGATTGTTGCATTGAAAAAATGATTAATTGATTATAACAAATATATTGATAATAATAGCAATGAATAGTATTAAGTCGTCTACTTTTATTCCTGAGGGAAGAAATAGGTAAACTCTACAAATAGTGCTGTTGCTTGTTCTGGCTACTTACACCCACCCGAGTGGACGCTGAGAAGACGCTAGTACCAGTCATTAGTCCTTAATTTCAAGAAAACAGCATTGCAATCAATCTATCATTCAGCCAATTCATCAAATCAATCAATCAATCAATCAATCAATCAATCAATCAACAACCAACCAATAAAGAGCTTGTGTGTTCGTAGACTACCACAGCACACACTCGTTACACCGTGCTCACGAGCCCTAATAAAGTCAAAACAGTAGTGCAAGGGTTCTAACAATCATTTTCATTAAGTCTAGGGAATATCGTGGAATCAACTGAGTACCGTAGATATGTCATACTTGTTAAGTTTTCCATCTCTAGCCACCTCCTACCAGAGTCATACTTTCTCATTATTGAATAATATACAGTTTACATAGGTTTTCAGTTAAGTGTCCAAAGTAATCGTTTCCTCTGGTTTCGCTTTACTTCGCTCTGTGATTTATTGGAAAATGTCGCGCCACTTTCTCAACCAATGAGCAGGAAAACCAAAACCAATCGAGACTTGCACGCGTGCATTTCCCCGCACTTTGCGCTAGATACATGTAAAATTTTGCTAGGGATTCTGATTGGTTCACTGTGCTGTTTGCGTCTCTTGCGATTGCTTCGGTTCTGGAATTAAGACAACCAATTGAAATGGCTCAACAGCGGATTAATCCGAGGAACACCAATGAGTGCTATCCGCAGTTTTAAAATGACCCTTGGCATTTTATTGTACAACAATTGTCACGCCATAACAAAAGCGCTACTAATTATACTCGCTTCAATATAACGACTGTACAGTGGTGGCGCCCTCGCTAAACAACGAGGGCAACACCAAAAACGTAAGAACAACAACCTGAAGCGCAATATATCTTCTCCAAACAACGATGCCAAGTACAGTGCATGTGCTGCAGTCAGGTAATCAAAGTCTATAATAAACATTCAAGACTACACAACCGGTTTATACAATGCTATAAAAAAGGAAAGACGACCCCCCCCCCCAAAAAAAAATAAATAAATAAAAAAAAATATACATGCGCATGTGGCAGAAAATGTATGCCTCAAAGTTATAGATGAGATGGCATTTCACGGTTGACAATTACTCTTCAGAGAGTTAAATTATACGTTTTAGATTCTAAGGGCTCCTCAAGTGCTAGTGCTGTCAAATTTGAATGTCACATAATGTATGTTTGTTTCTATAACTCCTGCGTCACAGAATTCTTAATATTTTCTTCAGTTCATACACACAACAATAATAGCAACAACAGTGACAACAACGACGACAAACAATATCAACAAGTGGCTCACCATATTTATTTTTCTTTTTTCTTTCTTCATACACTGTACTGTACGCTTTTCACTAATGGATAATTCTACTTCAATCCATCTATAAATATAATGAATCCCATTCATTCTTTAATTGATCCGTAACCTGATTAGCTCTTTGGGAAATTAAAGCAGTTTTTTTGGCAATTATTTTGAACCGTTCCTTACGGAGCCACACTGGTGAAGGCAGACACGCAATGATTACAGTTTTAACAACGACTTTCTTAAGAAGCATCCACCTACCATACATTCGTCTTCATAAATGACCAAGCAGGTTATGTACAGCATTTCGCCTCCACTTCGATTAGGCAACCACTGGTGCCGCACGTGTATTATTGGTGATATATGTTCAAAGGACTTTCTATTAAGAATGGAACCAAGTAATACAAGGGACAGGTTCGATCAAGATTTATCGGCGACTGCTAAACTGGCACTAACCACGGGAACCATCCGAACCCATCTTATCAAATTCTAGCATATAGTAGTTCTCTTAGAAAGGAGGAATAAATCTTCACCCAATATACCGAAAAAAAAAACATAATAATAATAATAATAATATGATGATGATGATGATAATGATAATAATAATTTATAGGGATTACATAATTACTGATACCCCAGTAGTTTCCATTGTGGCCCACAAATAATGATAGGAACAAATAATGCAATTAAACTGAACATGATAAGAACCCCAACTGGCCGGAGGCAAACTAGTTGGCTATTTACAAGGATGTCCGAGGACTTGAACCAGGGACTACCCAGGGCAAGACCAGTTAGCGGCCAGAGCGGGATTTGAACCCGGGGCAACCGCATTGAAATCCATCACCCTAACCGCTCGGAAAGAAAAGCAGAGGATCAAAGCGTTAGGTTAGTTTGTGATCCTACATGTACACCACAGGCTTAAGTGATACAAATGAGGGCAAATAATTGGAAAACATCCCAAATGAGCAGTGTTTGGGTAGCAAACAACTGGATGCTGACTAACCAATAAGTAATGACTGTAGAGTTATTTAGAACAGCTACATGCAACTGGTAGAGATCTTCCACATTACTAAACGAAGTTTGCCGCCACCAGAGCGAATGATGATGAGAGAGGGGAGCTTCCATTTCGTGGTCAGATACAGTGCCAACCCTACACTTACACTTATAACTATAAGCGTGGAAACGACTTAATCAGTTGCCTTTTCCTTCTTTCACAAATTCTGTCTCAAAAAGAAAGGTGGATGAATTACAAACTGAAGGGCAACTTTCGTAGAGCAAATTCCCTGCTCTCAAGTCCTGCTTTTTGCTTTTTGTTATTGTCCGTTCCTTGATTTTCGCAGGGAATTACCCATGATACAATGCAACTTTCACTTTTCACAAACCTTCGCATAAACTTCCGTGATTATTTCACGTACGTGAATGGAAATCACAGAAAATGATCGAAGACTTGTGTTTCCCCGAGAAGATATTTGCACTCTTGTTGGCTTTTATGTTGCCTCCTTTACTCTTTCACGTTCGTTTAAAGGTGAGTATTCGTTGTGGTGTTTCTGTTATGCATTTCTGAAGTCTGCGCCATAATTCACTATTACTTCATGTCTCACAAGGAAAACTCGTTTTATATTTGTTCGAAACAAATACCTGAATGGCAAAATGTTGGGAGTGTGATAGTCCGTATAATAATTACTGCAGCAAAAGTGGTAACATACTCTTTCTTACATACGGCCATAATGTGTATTTGGAGACCGAACTATCACTGCTATCACCATTATATTCCAGTACCCGTCGAGAATGGATCAGCTTTCTTAGTCGGTCTATAAGAGATCAGGGAGCAAACGAAACCTTCAACCGCTTGGTACAATTTCCGATAATTCAGGCAAAGGCAATCCAACGGTTGAAAAGCCCATGTCTATGGACTATTCAAGGGATTCTTGCTTCGAAGAAATGAGATCAAATAACGGATTTAATCAAATGCATAGGATTTGGGGCTTTGACAAAATCCCCCGTTTACTAATCCCCCACTGATCGCCTACTGATTCCCTGTAAAATTCGCTGGAAAAAGCCCATGTCTATGGACTATTCAAGGGATTCTTGCTTCGAAGAAATGAGATCAAATAACGGATTTAATCAAAGGCATAGGATTTGGGGCTTTGACAAAATCCCCCGTTCACTAATCCCCCACTGATCGCCTACTGATCCCCTGTAAAATTCGCTGGAAAAAGTAAAACAACAACATTAAAAATGATTTGAGGCTGAATCAAGTTCAAGGATTAATTCTGGCTTACCTCAGAGTTCAAAGATGACGGAAACTTGGTCCGACGGAGCACCTACTTTCTGACTTGTTTCACAGTCATTACAAGTACCCCGGCCAGTTCTCTTCTACAATAAACGAGCGCAAAATCAATTGAAGCATCATCAAGTGGGTTATCCGTATCTGCGAAAAGCCACGACAACGGCAACAACGAAGACAGAAAGAAACGAAAACGGTTGGAAGATAAACACAAGCGTCAAGCGAGCGACATAACAAACCGGAAGTCGATCCAATCAACATCCGGTTGCAGTGTTGCTCCGTGTATGTTTTAACATGAGTGGCGTTGTGTGACGTTTGTATTTTTACTTCCGGTTTTCTTAGAAACTGAGCTCGAAGCTTGCGAAAACAAGTAACTGACTGAGAGAAAGACCAAGAAAGGGGCAAAAGATGACGGATTTGAATGATTTACAGTCAAATGTTTTTCCTAAGACGACTCGTAATCAAGAACATTCAGAGGATGTATGTATCTGTTCGTCCGTCATTTATAGATGCGAGATGAACGATCACGAAGAGTTACATGACCTCCATAAAGGGTAAGGCATTCTTTGATGCTCAAACGTTAGTTAAGCCTCAGAAGCTTTTGTGTAAATTAAATAGAGGGCTTGCGAAATATACAGGCTTGAGACATTAGACGAGTGATGGCTTTTCTACAGAACCAAGGCACTGGTTCAATTCTATTTTTAGTAAGCCAGTATGTTGTCTCGTGATGCAAGAATTCTTTCTTCTCAATTCCCAGTCTACAGTATTACATTTGATTTTGGGGAAACCGTGAAAATTATTGGACCTAAACAAATTAAAAAAAAATCATTTATCTTCATCCTTCATCCATATCTGCATATTTATGCGAATGATCTCATTCACTCATTTTGTTTCCACTTACTGTGTCGTGACTATCCTGAATGCCAGGGTTGATTTGAGCTTACTAGCAGAAGTGGGCACTTTTAAAATTGCAATTTTTTGTGGGCTTCAAGTAACCATTGCGATAACCAGCCTGGGTATTACGCGCGAATCATTTATCTCCCTGGAAATAACATATCATAGTACCCCTCTAATATGCCGGCTACCAACATTAGTCACATAGTTAGTTGTAATGAGTTATGGTGCGCTCAGGACCATGCTATTAGTATTCACGAAGATATGAAAAAGTCGTCATTATCTTTGGGTAAAAAGAAAATAAAGCATCACTTTATCAAAGACTACTAGATATCTGTTCGTTGATTTTCATGGATAAACATAATATCTCGCATCTTAGTTTAGAATCTTAGTCTACTGGTAGTTAACTTCATTCTTTTTATATCTATTTGTGTGTACCGTATTTCCTCGAATAAGCGCCCACGCTCTAATAAGCGCCCACCCCCTCGGACAAAATAGCAAATAAGCGCCCCCTCTCCAATAAGCGCCCTCTCCCTCCCCCATCCCCCTCACTTTCTTAAATAGAAGGGATACAAGGAAATCCTGTTTCTATTGTCACTTTTATTTATAATATTTTAAGCTTCAACTACACCAGCATTTGTACATGCGAGAGTACAGTTCGTTTTCGATTAAGTCACTTCCAGTTATTTCTATCTTCTTGTGCTTGTAGAGTTCTCTCATGAGCATTAGCCAAATAAAGCTACAATACTTTGAAAGTCCTGGGACTGGACAGTTTTGAATTGATAACAGGGAGTTTAGGCAAGGGTGACGGCAAAGGCGACGAGAACACAACAACAACAGGTTTCATGAGCCCCCCAAAAAATCGCTCTCCAATTGCTTTAATATTTTGGTTCATTGCTATGTAGTCCTCGGCAAATCATCAAAATAAAAAAGCCAAATTCAAAGATATGTCCATAACGTAAGCGTATGACGGTGCAATGAATTGCCGTTCAAAAAATTGCCTTCAGTGAAACGTCGCCTTCGTTGAAATGAATTTCTGTCAACGCGTTCATTGTTATTTCATTCCTTGATAGTTCGCCTACATCTGCAAAGGTGAACGAGTTGGAATAATGGTGAACGAGGTACAAGAAAGAGAGCTTTTATGTGGAAATGACGTGTTCGTTGTCGTTGCCCTTACCCTTGTCACTTATGCTCCCTAATGTCGCTTTAATGTTGAGTATTATGTCCCTCGATACTTACAGAAACATAAGGCTTCAGGAGGAGAACACTCATCTCAAGGAAAAGTAAGTAGGAAATCTGTATTTTCTTGCGGTTGCTAACAATTGAGGTAATTCCGTGGGAAAATATTGTAATGACATTTCTTAAACCTTACACGGCTACTCTAAGATTCCAGGATCAGGCGAATAATCAAGGGAAAACGATAGGGATAGGGATAGGATGGAAAAGGTGATAGTATTAGGGATAGGGAAGGAGATAGGTTATAAATGGGGGTGGGGATGAGGGTAGGGATTAAATAGGGATAGGGCTGGAAATGGGATGGGGGTAGGAATTGTGATATGAATGGGTATGGGCATGGGAATAGGATGAACTTGATGGAAAGGGATTGGAATGGGAATAGCGGTGGGCCTGGGGATGGGGAAACCTTAGAAACAGTTTCAGGGTTATCATGGACATTCAGTTCAAAGATATTTCTAAGAAACATTTTTTGGGTGGAAAAGAGAAGAAATCTGTTGCCTGCACGCGAGTGCACTGGTTACTCTATAGAGAGAGGGAGATTAAGAATGGTACTGAAAGAGTCAACTATATGTGAACACAGTTTCCTCTTAATTGCAGGTGTAACGCTCTGGAAATGGAATTGGAAAAGATGAAAAAGATAATAGAAACTAAGGATGACCAGTAAGTTTCTATAGATCGGTCCTGAAACCATCTTTTCAAAACAGCTTGGGATAGGGATGGGTATAGGGTAGGGGTGGGATGGGATGGAGATAGGTTGATGATCATGGGGTGGAAAGACTAATTGATGTAAGGAATGTTTTTCTTTTTAAAGACAAAATAATGGAATTTCTAACTTAAACGCAGGGTTGCAAAGAAAGAGGAGGAGGTGTCTCACTACGCAAAAAGGTTTGGACTTCGCGATAGTTTTAAAGAAGTAAAAGTTCTCCTTTAATGGCCATTTAGATCAAAGATTTCGGCACATACAATCACCTGATTCAAGGCAAGTAACTAACCTTTTATCTCCTCATCCTTTGTCCTGGTAAGACTAAAACGTAAGCATAGAGAGCACAAGAGCAAGGTAACAAGCCCTTTATTGTACCCTTTATAACAGCTTTAAGGAACGTAAAGCTTACGGAGAATAGTATTAATTTGTGGGGCATAATAACTGAATGAACTCATAGATGAGAAATTCAGAAGTACTGTAAGAAGAATAGATGGATAGATGAAAGGATTCATTTGTAAGCGTTATCGAAAATGGTCACATAATGATGTGCTTTTGTTTGTTTGTTTTCTTTGTGTAACTTTTAGTCTGGCAAACGCCGAACGTGATTATAATGAGGAAAAACAGTCAATCGAGAAACGTTTGGAGCAAAGCCACGAACGGTACGTGAAGGATCAGCCAGTGCCATAATACAATTTTCTTGTCACCAGCCATTTTTGATTGTTTACTCAAAATGAGAAGGGAGAGAGCACATAGTGTAGTGCCCGCGATGAGATTTTTTTTCTCATCTTTAAGGGAACAGAACCGATTGCGAACTTTTAACTTTTCTGAAATATATCTGCCGACGATATGGTTGGACATTTGATTGTTCATGCGACTCCAATGTGTCGGTTTTGGACTCCCTTACTTATTTTTGAAAAAGCCCTGACATAAAAAGGGTTAATGTTTAATATACATATTTAGGCAAGCCTAAAAGCGGAGCTCCACGAATATTATGTTTTTACTGTCATAGAGTAATTTCTTATCGTTTTCCTTGGGCCAATTTTATGTCCAAAAATTCTTTAGTCCAAACTCCTTTCAGTAGAAAGCGTTAAGGATTCAAAGCAGATAAAAGAAATCCAATAACACAACATTGCAAGATCGGGGAAAACAAATTTCAAAATCCAATTAAGCATACGGCGCAGACGGGCTCTGAGACTAAAAATGGAGGCCGCATAACCGAGTTATAAAGCGTTTATTAACAATTATTCTTTTGACAACATGAAATGATAATTTTTTTAAGGGTAGATTTTTATTATTTGCCATGAAAAAACAAATTACAGGAGACTACAAGAAGGAAATAAAATACATCAGCACTAGGACTACACGCACACGCACACACGTGTAATAACGCAACACATGACAACAACAGCATGCAGGGGCGAAAGATCGTGCTCTTTAGGCTTAAGCTATTGTTCTCTACAGTACTAATGACATGTAGCGAAAAAGTAGTTTGGTTGATAAATCAGTTCTGTTAAAATTAAGATTGGAAAGACTTGTGATGTTCTTGGGAAAGGAGCTTGTTCCATTTCTTATAATGGAAAAGGGGTTTGTTCTTCTCAGTTAGCGATTCGATGCTCCATTTCATAAACTGCTTTCACTTTTATTTAGAACACTGCTCTTGATGGTAACACACCCTTTAGCTTGCAATTATAAATACACTGTTTTGAAAGTAAAATCAGATGATAGTATAGTAGGGAATCTTCCGATTGATGAGTTATGCCAAGAATTACTTCATTCGCAGTAATTATATGATTCCCAAATAATTGATGTATAGAGCTCCAAAATATTTGTATCAGGGTACACAGAAAGAAAAAGTGTGGCATACTTTCTTCTTTGCAAAGACAAAAACCAGGGAGAGGAGACTCGGTTTTACCAATTTTGAAAAGAAAGGTATTTAATGGTAATATTTGATTCAGGATTTTTTACTGGAATTCTTGCAATTTTGGATCAAGCGCACACTTAAAAGGGAGCTTGTAAATAGTTTCCAATTCATCCCGAGGTATGTTGATTTTTTAAATTTATTTTTCGCTGTTGGAGGTTTAGATATCTTTGAGATAACAAGATTATAAATCTTCTTCGAGGACAGGTGTGCCTGAACAGACATATTGAAAGGTATCGTTCTGTTTGTTACCTGAGTGACATTGCTGCTAATTTATTTTTTCTAATCTGGTGGAAGTGAATGATAAAGAGACTTTAAGTAAAATAAGTCAAGCGCGTTTATTCGGTTATGTGCGGCTTCGTACAAATAGACTCGCATGAATCTCCGACTTTACAAAGTCCTAAAGAGAAAAGTTTCCTATTGAAAACAGATTTGTTGTCAATGCATATAAACCTATTATTCCAAATTAGTTGCTTGACTATTTCATCCAGTGAAGAAGGATTTGAGTTTTTCAAGAGAGACCAAGCTATCAAGCACTATTTGTAGTACTTTGGTATGTCTATAGCCAATTAAGAGTATTCGAAGTTGCAGTGAAAAAAAGTATTCTGCTTCCAACTTTACTGACAGAGATAGTGACTTAAAATACACTTCCAAGAGCATGGTGAGTTATCCGGAAATTTTTGGAAGCGCATGATTCTTTTCGCCCTAATCATAGAATCAATATGAGGCATCTTTAAGTTTCCTTTATTCACATCATTTATTACGGTAACACGCTTTACTTTGTCTTTACCTTTCCAAATGACGTTGAATAAAATTTGATTGATATCTTTGATAATTTTATTGTTCGAGCAGATGAGACTCGAACGATATAAATTTTTTTGGAATGGCAAAGTTTTTAATTATCTGTATTTTACCTAATAATGTGAGACCTCTCCAGCTCCAACTGTTTGGAGTCTCTTTTAATGATTTAATAATGGAGTCCAAATTTAATCAATAAAAATGTGCACAATCGTAAGAGAAATGTATCCCCAAGATTTTAACTTCTTTAGAGATGTGTTCCACATTTAAATCTTTCGCAGTGACTCTCGCAGAACCGAGATTCATAACTTCTGTCTTTTGTTTGTTCACTTTCAAGCTAGAGAATACACCATACATGTGTAAAGTATTGGAAAGCAGATAAAAAGATTCGTTGTCTGTAAGAAAAAACCGTTAAGTCATCAGCAAAGATGACTAATTTTAAGAGCAGTTTGCTGTAAGCACCAACTAAGGCATGCAAGATAGAAAAAAGCGATTTTCCCAAACTTTGCCAAAATAAAGGCCAAAGTGAACTAGTTCTAAAAATATATGTTTACGGTCGTTTAGGTTTTCATTTTTTCATTTTTTTTAATGCATTTTTTTGGATTTTGTGCGTGGCGGCTGAACGCCGAAATTAGGAATTTTCCGAAACCTTTTGCTTATATATTGAGAGCGTTCATGGAAGATTAACCCAGTGAGTCAAAATATATTATTTCCTTTGGTCATTAACGGTGTCAAATTTAAATAAAAGATAAACTTCAATTTTTGACGGAATTTTAAAATTTACGTCCTACAACAGAGATTACGACAACCGAATTTAGGCAATATTCAACGCTCAAAAAAGCACTCTGGTACATGGCTTTACCCAACAAGACTATACTCCGGGAAAGAACAATAACTTCAACTACACATTGGTCGAAAAAAAAAATGGGTAAATGAGACGGCGAATTCTGAGAGCATTTTCAAAACAGGTCACTTGAGTAATGTGAGCGACCTTTTGACCTTTCATGTCAATGGGACATCATCAAACGGCAGCTCTTAACATGTTATTTTCGTTCACCTGAATACGTTTCTCGTTGCTTTAGTTTGCTTCACTATCATGTTTTTAAGTAGAAGAAGCTAGACTTTTGAATTTGGAGGCGTCTACTCGCAATATTAAGCAACGCATGTAGTCCATGAGCCAACTGGCTAAAAATGGCGGATTGGTACCACCCGAGGTGGCATAGGCTATCATGCATCAAATTAAAGCTTATCATGAGTAGATTCCAAAAATATAATGCCTTAACCAGGTAATGGCATACCGACAGTAAGACATTTGTACATGGTTTAAGTTAGACGGAAATATGTACAATTACATGGCTTCAAGTCACGTGACCATAGAAGGAATGTCCACTATGCCGTTCTTGAATTAATGATATGCCCAATAATGTTAAACCCAACAAGGCAGCTTAGATCAGATGTAACAATAAGAAATGCTGCATAAATGAAAAAGGACTCAAGGGTTCTAGCCATTCTTTCTCGAGAATTGGTTTCCGGTTAAGCTCACTACCACCGCAGTTGTTATAGGCAATCCATTAAGGTAAATGGCACCAGTCCTGAAACTGCAGACGACGAAGAGTCAGTTGATGCGGAATATGCCAGCGTTGAGAAAAAAAGCTTTGTCCAAACTCTTTGAATGCATAAGGAATGAACTGTTCGAAAATAAGAGCATCGTTGAACTTTCAAAACTCAGTGAAATGCTTAACGGCCTTATAACAGATACTGGAATTAGGTAATAAAACCGTCCACTAGCAAGCACCTCCGAAGAAAATTAGAACATGAGTTTAAAAACACATTGAAAATGGTACAAACGGAATCAAAAACAGTTCTTATTTACCCAGAGAATGTTACAAGAGATGAACTCGCTGTGTTGTGCTTCAAGCTTCAGAGAGAAGTCAATCTTTAGAAAGCACACCATTCAGGAGTAATAGGTATCAAACAGGTAGATAGTGAAATTCGTCACTCTGTCAAAGAGCACTGCGTTAAACAGGAAATGCCGCCAAACCCCTCGAGCCTTGACAAAGATTGCTCTGACATCCCTCCTCTTGTCAACACATTTCTTCAGCATCTACTTTGCGGCAGCGATTCGCCTCTAACAGAAAGAATGTCATGGATTAAGAACTCAGTTGCCCACGATTTGATGTTCGCAGTCTCAAGAGGTCGATTCAAGCCTGCTAAGCATATCCTATTGCCACCGGCGGTCAAATCGCTAACTGGTAATGTTGAGCTGAAACAGATTCTGAACCGGCTTGGCCATGGCATTGCTTATTCTCAGCTCGAAGAGCTTAACACTCCTCTGTGCTTAGAAAAGCTTTGTATGGCAGAACGAGATAGCTTTCCTTTGCCAGGAAAGATATACGCTCACACTAGCACAGTCCTTGCATTTGATAATATTGACCGGCTCGAAGGCACGCTATCAGGAGGGGGTAGTTCGCATCGGGTTAATGGTATTGCTGTCCAAACATGCCGTTTGCGGAACCCACCTAGAGGTTGACCTATCCAAGGTAGATAAATCAAAGCAAAGGACATTTACCGCTCCTGAAACACCCTTGCCGATTTACAATGAAAGCCAAAGAGCGGGACCGCCCCCGAGGAAGGTCATTGAGGTCAACGGAGAGTGTATAATGAAGGAGGCAAGTGAGAAAAACCTTCTGTTTTTACTCGTGCGGCGGCATTACCACTCATAATACGAGCAAAAGGTCAGCAGCTGGACTGGATTCAACATACAAGTACATGATCGAGACACAATCATCCAAAGTAACGTGGGGTACTTGCCTACAATAAACGCTCCATCAACGAACCTGTCAACCATTCAAGAAGTCCTTAACCGATTTCTCAACATAATGCACAGCCTCAAAATGACAAGTATAACTTGCGTTTTTGACCAAGCTATCTATTGCAAGGCGCTCGAAATCAAATCAAAGGATGTGAACCTATACAAGCCAATAGTGCTTCGCCTTGGCACATTCCACACCTTGTGCACACTCCTCTCCATCCTGGGTAAGAGATTTCAGGATGATGGGCTCTAAGATCTCTGTATCGAATCAGGTGTAGTAGCTGAAGGGTCGGTATCTGCCATGATGGAAGGCCGAGGATACAACAGAGCGGTACGTTTCCACAAGCTTTGCTATGAAGCTTTCATGCGAATGGCATGAGAGGGATAATTGTCGTGGATCAACAACCATCACACTCAAGACACTGAACAGATCAAGAAAGCAATAGAAGACATCGGGACACTTGCAGAAAACATGAACAAAGAAAGGAATGATCAAGTTATGGAAAGCCAGCCATTCAAGCTTCTATTCAAACGCTCGCAAGAATATCTGGATCACCTGCGTAATTCTAACGGGCCGCTATCCGCATTCTGGGTGTCATACATTGACCTTGTATAGTTGATGTTGAGCATGATTCGCGCGTCACGGAAGGGGGACTGGCTGTTGTACCTCGCATGCGTTCGTCAAATGATGCCGTGGTGTTTCGCCTATGACAATATTAATTACGCGAGGTATATATACCAAAGGAGCACCCGGAAGTGCATGCCTTCATGGGGGCAGGGGGATTCTCTGTAAATGAGCTCTGCCAATCCCTTTGGGCGGATACCCGTAGACCAGACAGTCGAGGAGACAATAAACAAAGACAGATGAATAAAGGGGATTAGTTTCTAAAGGAACTGTGGTGCTGCGTCGCTGGGGGAGCGAAACACGAAAATTTGGTTTATCAACGGAGTTGATAACGTAAATTGACCACCATACAGGGATTCGATCAGCTGCCGTTCGAGCGTTAGCCCTTCGTCAGAGCGAATCGAGGAATTGTGGGTTGTGTATAGTTTATATAAAGAAAATGAAGCTACGCTATTGGTGGTAACATGGTAAGGTGAAAAACAGGAGTAAATCAGGACTTCGTTTCTTCGTCATCTACGAGAGATGGTGGGCTATGCTCAAGGAAACAATGATCATGCTGACCTACAGAAGTCACGAATAATAGACGAGAAAGATGTGCAAGCAATGGTCGAACTATTGCTTTTCAACTGGATAAACCCATTTGCCGATGCTGACCAGCCCCTAGCGAGCCTTTCCACGAGCGCTGTGTTTCGCCAGAAATTGCGCGGGACTTGGCCAGAGCATATCTAGTCGGTGAGACAGCATATCAAGACTTCAAGAGAGAACGTTTCGAGTCTGCGAAGCAAATAGTGACGTTTCACACCACTGTAAAGAATTGAAGCAGGATTTGAAAACCTGCACCCACCTGTCAAAAACAAAGAGGGTAGCTAAGAGCAAGGGCGATGAGATGATTCTTCGAGCAGATAGGAATTTATTTGCCCAAATGATATAATCGCCGAAAGTCGCCAGTTGCGCATGAAGGATGTTCTAGAGCATGTTTTGGCTCCCCTGCCATCCTCCTTGGCTTCAAGCAATGGATTACCGCGCAAGACAAAATAAAGCGCAGCTTGGCAGGGAGCTGGAGAAGCTTGTTCAACCTATGGAGCAGATACCTATTCCAACTGTGTACTTAATTGATGGTATGGCACTCATTCAGAAGTTGAAAGTAGACCATTTTTGCTTCGGTGAGATTGCTGACATGGCACTGGCAAGAGTTTTACGAGAGGGAGGTAGCAGCACTCGTATAGATGTTGTGTTTGATGTTTACATGAATCTTTCAATTAAGTCAGTGGAAAGAGGACAGAGAGGTCAAGGAGACTCAATAACGTACAAGAGCTTGCAGCAGGGCAAAGGATTAAACAATTCAGGAACTTCTTACAGAATGGCCAAAATAAGAACAGCTTGATCAAGTTCATCGTTGACCACTGGAGTAAACCGTCTAGTCGCGCAAAACTACGCGGCAAGGAACTTTACGTCACATGCGGCAATCTATGCTATAAGCTAACTACACAAAGTGTCCAAGAAGTAGAAGAACTTTCGATAGGAGCAAGAGGAAGCAGATACCCGTCTCCTTCTTCACGCCAAGCATGAGTCCAAACCACCTTTTAAGGCTATCGTTGTCTCTTTTGAGGATGCAGATACGCGCATTCTCTGTGTTGCATTCACCCAATCGATCACAGTCCCAGTTTACCAGCGATGTGTATCGCAGCACCTTGCAAGATACATAGATATAGGAAGATATCTAACGCAATTGGAGAGGATGCATGCAGGGCCCTTCCAGGATTACACGCTTTTACAGGCTGTGACTCAGTAAATGCATTTGCAGGCATTGATGTTTGAAACTGATGTGTAAGAACAAAGAGTTCCAAAGCATTGATCACAATCTTGAAGAAGATTGGTCGGTTTCCCCAGAGCTCTGCAAACAATTGTAATTGTTTGTGTGTGCCCTGTATCACGCTAATAAAGGGATACAGGATGTAAATGAGTGCCGATATGCCGTATGCTGTGCGAAGAAGGGTGAAGTAGAATCACACCAGTTACCAACATGCAGGGACTGCTTTCAAAAGCACTGCTAACGCGCTAATTATCAGACTGCTATGTGGAAGAATTGCCCTCTCAATGATGAAGTGCCAAGTCCAGTTGGAAAAAGGCTAGGGTTTGGGAAGCGGTCAGTGGCTTGAGATATATTGGATGAGTGGGCTGCCCGTCCAAGAGCCGTTATCGAGCTTATGGCTTGCAACTGCAAGAATTCATGCGAGAAAAATACTTGCGAGTGCATCTTTACTGGCCTAAAATGCAGCGACTTGTGTCGTCTCGCAGAATGCACAAACCAACCGGATGAGAACGTCGACCTTTATGTGGAAGAAGATGAAGACAATGATCATGATTTGTCGCTAGATCAAGATTAATGAAACTGTTGATTTGAATTTCTGCTACAATAGTTGGACAGTTGCTGAAACACTTATTACTAAACCTATAAAATTGTGATCTAGGCACTTAAGGAGAGATTTTACACCAAAGTAATCGTTCTATAGCCACAAAATTAGCCTACCCGTATTAATTTTCTTTAGTACCCCCCCCCCCTCCCCCGGGAGCCACATCCCTTGATAAGCTCCCCTAATTCAGAAATGTACTCCCCCTTGCACCTTCCGTGGAACCCGTCTTTACACACACCAAAATACTCGCATGTCTTTTCACGGTACAGCAAAACTTACTTCTGTCCCTTCGGTAACTTATGTGGACCCCGTGGTTTCGCTGAAGTGTTACATAACATCAACATATTGACAACTGATCACGTGCGAAATGCCGGCTCGGGGCTCTCGTTCTGAGTTTACTAAAACTACGGTGGTTTCTTGCCAGGGAAATATCCGATTATTAAATTGATCTATGGAGGTGTTTTTTTTTTTTTGTTTGTCGAAAATACGAAAACTTGTTGATATTGCGTTACATCGTCGAAGTCGTGACTCACACTTAGTATATGCGACATGGTTCGGCGCTCTCCCTATGAGTTTGCTAAATCTCTGTGGTTTCCACCCAGGGAAAACTGCCTGAGGTAAGGAATATTTTCTAAGCATTCAGTAAATTGAATTTAACTTCGCTGTTAATACAGCCATTGTAAGAAACGGGCTTTTAATGTAAAATTCGGCGACTTACATAAGCTTATTGTAACCGTCAATTGTTAAGTCAAAATATACCCATGCGTTGCTTAACATTGCGAGTAGATGCCTCCAAATTCAAAAGTCTACCTTCTTCTACTTAAAACATCATAGTAAAGCAAACTATAGCGACGAGAAACGTATTCCGGTGAACGAAAATAACATGTTAAGAGCTGCCGTTTGTTTGATGTCCCATTCACAGGAAAGGTTAAAAGGTCGCTCATATTACTCAACTGACCTTTTTTGAAAATGAGGTCCCATGATTTATGAGTCGTATGAGTCTATGAGTTATGGTCAGCAGTTTTTCACAGAAATCCTTCTAAATCGCGGACATTTTTGCGTCACGTCCTTGTCCTTGGAGAAAAGCATAGCGGACAATAGGGAGTGAATGGTAAGTGAAATAATTTGCAATGATTTGCTCATCTAGAAACTGAGGTAGGAGTGCTGTTGATTTTGTTATCATTCAAGTGCGTTCTTCAGTGTTTTAGCATGTTACATTGGACGTAAGGCTGGTTTACACGGTGAGGTAAGCATATTAAAGCATAAAGGAAAGCATAAGCATAACGATGTTTACACTTGTTACATAAGCATAAGAAAAGTGACACACGCAAGCGCAATGAGCTCTAGAACATTTCCTAAATGGCGGATGAAGAGGAACTTCTTCTCCTGTTGCTGCTCCGAAGAAGAAGAAAATTTCCGGTAGCTTCTGCATGTACCGAGCTCCATAGAAACGCCTATCACAAAACCCCAAAACAATAGTAACAACAATATGCTCCGGTGCCTATATGCTCCGGTACATAGAGAAGCACCCAAATTTCCAGAGTTTATAATAATATTCACATAAACATAATGTCCACTTACCACTACTAACACCAGCCGCTTCTGCAACATAATTCCAGTAAAGCCTTTTCTTGTTTGCATCCTTTAAATTATCTGAGGATTATTCGTAGAGGCAGGAATAGTTGCGAGTTTCTCGTGTAGTGTTAAAGAGCAGTTTCAGCCGCCATGATAGTTGACAGAATTTAGTGAATTTCGCCTGGCACCAAAAACGGCTGTTTCATTGTGCTTGGGCTTATGCGTTTACACACTTGTAAATAATGTTAACGCGCATAACATAAGCATAAACATATTAAAGCATAAGCCGGAAAATGGAAAATATTGCATTTCCTTATGGTTATGCTCATGCTTATGCTTATGTCATTCCCGGTTTACACTGTTTATGCTTATGGTTATGTCACTGTAAACTAGCCTAAACACACTTCTTGAAACAAAAGGTTAAGCATGTTCTACAGATTAAATATTTGCATATCTGTGACACTGGACACGCTTAGCATGTTGTGAGCTATCACCTAGCCTGTATAGCAAGCATTTTTATAGGGTTTTCTGCAGGGAGGAGTTGTCCGCTTTTTGGCAGCACAAAGCTGGGGCAAGCTCAAAACAGAGGTGAAGGGAGATAAATGACGTTTTCTTCTTCTCCCTTTCGCCACCCCCCTTTCTGCTGAGAAGATGGACCAACAATTGAAAGAGGTCGGATGACACTGGGAGAAGGAGAGTATGTAAATTAACTGGTTTTCTGTTGTAGTAATTGCACATTTAAAAAAAAATGAAAATTCTAAATATGACTCATTGACTCATTGACTCATGGCTCATGACTCATTGACTCATGCGACTCATTGATACTTTACTCTCTTTGAAAATGCTCTCAGAATTCACCGTTTTATTTACCCCAATTTTTTTTTCAACTAATATGTAGCTGAAATGATTTTTTTTAACGAAGTATAGTTTTGTTGGGTAAAGCCATGCACCAGAGTGCTTTTTTGAGCGTTGAATATTGCCTAAATTCGGTTGTCGTAATGTCCGTTGCAGGACGTAAATTTTAAAATTCCGTCAAAAATTGAAGTTTATCTTTTATTTAAATTTAACACCGTTACTAACCAAAGGAAATAAGATATTTTGACTCCCTGGGTTAATCTTTTCATGAACGCTCTCAATATATAAGCAAGAGGTTTCGGAAAATTTCCAGTTTCGGCGTTGATTTAGGCTGCCGCCATGCGCAAAATCCAAATGCATAAAAAAAAAAAAATAAAAACCTAAGCGATGCAAACATATATTTCTAGAACTAGTTAACGTTGGCCTTTAGTTTGGCAAAGTTTGGGAAAATCGCTTTTTTCTATATTGCATACCCTAATAGTCGGTCCTTACAGCAAACCGCTCTTATATTCTTGGTTGTCAATTTTGATTCCTTTTATTTTTGTACAATTTCTGATATTGATGGCTAGTGTTTCTGGTAAGAATATAAAGATAAGGAGAGAGAGGATCACCTTGACGAACCCCTCGGGAGAGTTTGAAGGGCTGAGTCACGAAACCGTTATAAATTACACTGCTAGATATATCAGAGTAAAAGGTAGTAATCCAAGTTATAAAGGATGGTCCGAAATTGAATTTCTCCATCAGAAAAGGAGAATCCTGGATCAAGGCATCTAACATAATGAAAGTTGCCATTTCATCTCTTTGTACTGATCTAATTAGAAAATATAAACCCTCTCTGAAATATGAGTACCTTTGCTATGCGACGTTCCATGAGCAAAAAACAAGTCTCCTATCCACTGTTTCCTCCAATAGTTCTCTAACTCATCCGTGCTATAGGTTTCCTGAAGAAAATAGATATCTGCATTTTGTTTTCCCAGCCAATTAAAAATGCATTTTCTGTTTTCAAAGGTGCGAATACCTCTGACATTCAGGGAAAGCAGTTTCAATTGGAAATTATTACCCTCCATTGAGAGAGGTAGAAAAAGTGACAGCAAAGAACATCACATCAATATCCATGACATCAATATCCATTTCGAGGATTATACCTATTGGTGCCATCGTATACTCTACGCGCTTGATTTTGAATACCAATCCTAGGTGATTTAAGCCCCAAATTACTGCACTTGTGAAACATCCAGCTACAATTGTCAATTTTTATCGACATCACTCTCAAGCTGCGGCTAGCCGGCGACGTGTATCAGATTACACTCAGTCCAAATCAATTTAAAAACAAAACAACAACACTTTGGATCCTTTACCTCTGTTGTGTTTTCTTTTCTTTTTCATAATTTCACAATGCGAGGCACTCCATTCTTGGTTTTGAAAGGTAAAAAACGCCCTATTTTCCCGTTTTTGCCCTACTGAAGAATATTGTAGCCGACGCAACTATCAAAGTAGCCAACAATATCGCCGGTCGCCAGCACTTTTTGACAACTCTGAAATTATTTTTTTATATACATAGCTACCTGTGTTCACACTTGGATCAAAGTGATACTACAATTCCAATGTCCGACCATATATTTCTTTTTCACCCAGCAAATAAAATATCCTTGGGCAAATTTTGTCCAAAAAATTTTTAGCAGCAGCAGGGAAAACGAGGAGCTTTACGATCCAGGTGAACTATTCGATACCAAACGATTGGAAAAGAAGCAATCAAATATTCTTGAGTCCAAACTACGATGAAAGGGTAAAGGAATTCAAAGCCGATCATAAACATGGATATTTTTGGTGATGGCGGACAAATAAGGCAAGTAACAAACATATCTCGTAGTAAACTAGAAAACTTGCTGAGCAATTTCCATACAAATGTCTGTAGACAATACATTACAAGATGCGCAAGCTTATGTTTCTTCGGTGATTCTTGGAGATGGTGCAGAAAAGACAAGTAACAAAAATATCTCGTAGAAAGTTAGAAAAATTGTTGAGAAATGTGACATAAAATGTCTGTACAAAAGACAAGCATATACGGCTACGAACCTGATAGTTTAGTCAGTTATGTAGCAATCACTCGGAACACAGAGCAGCATAATAGCGCCATTTCACACAAAATCGTTGCTTGACTTGCGTGGCTAAGCAGACACAAAACCCAGAAGTGCCTTGATACCTTTACTGTAACTTCCCATGTTCACCGAGCAAGCTTCTTCAAATAAAGATTCCCAGGGACAAAACATCATCCATTTATAACGAAGACAGCGCTTGGGAAACCACACATGGCTTATCCCTCGCATAACGGTCCACGATAAAATTATTAAAGTCAACCAAAACATTTCGCTGTTTTTTAAACATCCAAACGATCATTCTTATCTGTTGAAACAAAAAAACATCTCGAGAATTACTCAAATTAGGAGCGAAAACATGCACATGCATTTAATCGGCGTTTTTTTGCGCGCGACTGAGAGCGCCTCGTTTTGGTTTTTAAGCCCGTTAACCTGGCTTGAGGCTGCGATCCAATCAAAACCAGTACCTAGTCAGCGGTCAACTTAAAAAAAGCAGCTGCCCTCGATGATCTCTCAACTTAAGCCCGCGTTATGGTCACGTGATACTGGTGAGGATACCTTCTTTGACAGGCTTCAGTTGACCATAACATGGAGGTCCAATATCAAAGATCTATGCTGTGTAAACTAGCTGGTCAGCTGAAATGTGGCCTCCATCGCCGCCATGTTGGATTATTCTGATTATTATTAGGATATTATTAATTATTGGGCAACGTCGTCGTCGTGCGTACGTGCCCACAAGCAATACCGAAGCCATGAGTACCATTAGAAAAGCAATTCACGGGTTTCTGTGAGTATGGTGCAACACCCGTTAAATTTTAGCAGGCGAGAAAAATGACGTTCTATACATAAGAAGCTGGGAAGGAGAGGAAGGAGGTATCATCAATCCGTAAATCTGAAGACCAATGTACTTTTAATGACGCAAGCGCATTTGCTTTCCTGTGAAATTGTCGAGACCTTTCGTTTCAGATTAGCTCAGGGACCTTCGTGATGTA
>JAEMWC010000042.1:1820000-1867301 GCA_016490735.1 Pachyseris speciosa | reverse complement strand
AGACTATGGAAGGAGCGGAAGGCGTTCTGGAAGAATGTTTGGAATATTGTCGATATTGCCATCACGTCCTTGTCGATAACATCCCTTGTGTTGTATTTCATCCGCCTAGTTTTTCTCAACATGGCTGTCCATGAATTCCGCGAAAATCGCTCCAAATTTGTCAGTTTCCAGTACGTTGTGTTGCTAAATGAAGGTGTAGATGCCATCGTCGCGTTCGTCGTGCTTTTCGTAAATCTGAAGTTTCTGCGCTTGTTAAGGTTTAACCGAAAAATATATCGGTTTTATCAAGCACGATTAAAGCCAGTGCAAACAAACTTTCGAGCTTTATGGTAATGTTCCTGGTACTATTTATGGCGTACTGTTTCTTGGTTTTCCTTGTGTTTGGAACTGTACTCGAAGATTACCGCTCCATAATCAGGTGCATGGTTTCAATAATGGCGATGGTACTTGGAAGCTTCGAGTTTTACGACTTGGTGGACGTCAACCGTATTATCGGACCAGCAGTATTCATCTCCTTTATGGTCATCTTTCAGTTCATTATCATAAACATGTCCATTGGAATTCTCTGTGACAGCTTCAATGATGTTCGCACCGATGCTTTGAAACAATCCAACGAATACGAAATCTTGGAATTCATGATTAACCGCATCAAGGCGTTTTTGGGTCTTTTCGTAGAGCCGCCCATTCGACCCGAGTACAACTGGCCGAAGAGCGAGTTGGAGAAGAACGTGGAAAAGATAGAAGAAAAGGCGGAGGCAACTATGTTCTTAATGCGAAACTTGTGCGCAGAAGATACGCGACAGACAAAATGGTTTGAACCAGACAAATGGTCGAGGAAGAAAAGCGTAGTCGTGTCACTGGTGCTGAACGCAGATATTGAGATCATGGAAAATGATTTGTGCGATGGAATAGTGGCAATGAACACAGTTGTCGAGAAGTATTCTGAGAATGAATTAGACAGAATGCTTATGGCTATCCGTATGAGGCGTAACCCTTCTGCTTTCTCACAGGTGGGCGTGAGCAGTATACTACATGGTGATAATTTTGAAGATTTTGAGTCCGAGGACCAAGACGCAGAGGAAGATGATAATGATTATGAGTTGGAACTGAAGAATAAAGTGACTGAGGATTGCTCTGAGGAAAATAAGCATGAAGACCCAATGATGACAAAAGAAGAGGAGGTGGATGAAGAAGAAGAGGAAGAAGACGAACTAATGGAAATGATCGAGGATGAATTTGAGAAAAATGACGAACATGAAAACCAGCAACAAGACAACGATGCAGAAATTTGCGATGAAGAGGAATGGGAAGAAGAAGTAGAATTAGAGCTCGGAAGTTTTGGGAGTCTCGCCTCACCCAAAAGTAACAACACAGTTTCATTAAAAGGGACCCTATCTCCTTCAATGCGAAATAGTAGCTCAGCCACTATAGCTCCAGTGATTTAAAGAACGAGTTTCGACTGCTGTTTGTAAACTTTATTCTTCTTTATAACTTGTCAACAAACACCGTGAAAACTGAAATAAATGCACAAACGCTGAGAAACGCTGCAGATAAATTACGGATGAAATTACACGACGCGATTATTACAAAATGTTAAAACCTAAAACTGAGAGTTTACAAATGGTTTGAAAAACAACGATACTAAGTTTAAAAGTACAATAACGCTGACAAGAAATTATTTGAACAAATTACAATAAATAAAGCGATCATGTACAAACGATAAGCTTGCGACTGTTACGACAATACGATTGAAAGTGCGTAACTAATCGTAATTAATTAAATGAAAGCAAATAAATACCTTGGTTCTGCCCTGAGAATCACTGAAACTTTAAGGAAATCTTGCGACGTCCTTGTAACGTCCTTAACAGAAATTGTTGCCCTTTTTACAACATTTACTTGCAACTTATTTGCAACCTTGCAACCCTTTAGATGTCAACATCCTATCTGCTTGCGACAGCAGAAAAAATCGGGTTTTGTATGCTGTCGCGTGTACTATCGTGTGCCTTAAAGTACGCGTGATAGCTCGCGATGATGGAAAAATCTAGAAAGATCTAGAAACGTATACGCAATGTAGAACCTTCCAGCAAATAATTACGAAAAGGATTACATACTAAAAAACGCCTTTCCTTAATGAAATATAAATTAACAGAAAGGTAAACATAAGACAGTGAGCTAATTGTCAGGTTCAAACAGAACGGTTCTGTTGTAGCTACAACCACACAGGGTAGTAGCGGGGTCCTCGGATTAAACGATGGCGAAAATGAAACCAAGGGTTCTCAAGTGGACCTCAGTTATGGATTAGCCAAGGAAACAGCTCCCTCTGTTCCAATACCTTCCTCGGAGACACCAATCGTGGCAACACGTACGGTTGATGGTTTGCTCAATGTGGAGGCTCCTTCACCTCGCACGGAACCTTCTTTTCAGAGTGTTTTTGGTCATTGCACCACAATATGTACTAAGGAAGCTGATAGTGACAGTATTCCGCTTAGATCTCATAGTGACACTTAGGTGTTCCTTGATTTGCTGCGATAACAACATCCACGATAATTAGGATTAGACAACTTCAGTGTAGTTTTCGTTAGGAACTGAAACATGATGGTTAGAGCAATCCCCAGGCAAAAATCAAATCAAATGAATTTTTAATTATACCAATCACAGCAACTGAATTAGCCAATGAGAATCCGAAGCAGAAAGAAGGACAACTACGCTGCCGATCGCGCGGAAAGAAAAAAAAGTTAAGGCACAGTTATCAAAATGCCTGGTTTCTACCTTCTTGAGCAACATTACATGAATTTAGAAACTCGAGTAGCTTGTTGACTTTTGACTCTCGATCGAAGCTCTCTCACTGATTGGGTATATCAGCGGTGTTGATTACCTTAGTCTGGTAAGCTGTAATTTCATTGCGTTGCTTACTTGATCCACCTTCTCTTCTTATAATTGGATACCAAAGTTAGTTTCGGTGCACTAGAATAGCCATTTTTCTTGAAGTAGACCAGTCCCTTTTTGGCTTTTTGAAGTAATACTAATTTAAAAAAAAGTGTGAAAAATATCAGATAATCTCTCGGTATTTTCATACGATTCAAGTGTATTTACCTCAAGAATGTTTGTTATGACTCATCCCTAAGAATGATGTTGCTACATGAGTTTTAAGATCACGTTTTACACGTTGAAACATGTTTCTTAATTGGTTATGAATAAACAAACCTCCAGGGGAGAGGGGTGTCGCAAGAACCCATCGTTGTAGGGACACGTGCATTATTGACACGTTTATTATTGATTGCACTTGCACTAGGTCTTGTTTGAGTGTTACAGAAAATGTCAAAACACTCTTTATTGTAACAAAACCCACCTGTATTTTGTGATAGCAATATTTGTACCCTCAATTGTGTAAATTTATTTGAATAAAATTCTGAGATGAGTGGTAGTTGGAATGTATGGGTTACGAAAGCCTACCTACCTTCATCTCCTCATTTTTCTGCCTCATTTTCCTGCCTTTAACTGCCCAGTTACCTAGGGATTTCCCTCAGATACAGAGAGACCTTTTATGAATGAACTAAAATTGGCGAATAAACAAAATCTGCTTCGTTTTAATATTTATTTTCTTCTGAAAGAAAACCTGATTGAGGTCAAATTTAACCTAACACAGCTTCATCCTGCATTGGCATGTAGCTTTTGCAGCTGGACAAATTTTGTTCCTCTAGGGTAATACAACGAGGCATAATTGGAGAATCGGCATAAGTCAAAATAACTGTCGCAAGCGTGCATTGTGCAGCGACTGTAACGGTTCCTCTAAAGAAGCTGTTACACATCTTATTGCGCTTGAACTTGTAACGAAGTCTGAATACATGTCTGGTCAAAATCTTAAGATTCTTGTTTTTTACGTTTTTAGCAACCACGAATAACATTTAATGAGTAATTTCAGCATGCACTCCAGACTAGAGCATCCAGCAAGGTGAAAACTAATTTATTTCACACCTTTATTTCACCTCGGATTTACAAGAGTAGCTGTATAGCTAATTTCTCCGAGAAAGAAAAAAACAATATAAAAATAAAAATCGTTTATTACATAAAGTATATTAAACTACTATTTACATAAATAGCAATTACATTGATGTTCAAAAGAAATTTGGCATATTTTAGTTCTGAACTCATTCAAGGACGTTAATGACCTCAGGTACTCTGTTAGTTTGTTCCACATGTTTGCAGAAGTGTATCTGAAGGAAGGAAGGAAGGAAGCTTCTCAGTGTAAAACATGAAATTCAGTTGTCGCACGTGCTGTGGAACAAGAGTAAGATGGTGAAACTGACGTCACAGTTGTTGAAGCGCGCGCGCTAGTCTTAGTTTTGATGTAGCGGCTGTAAGATCAAGGAGCACAGCATGAATTTTTGTCATCATTTTTTTAAGCATGAGCAACCGAATTTGGCTGAGAAAAAATGAAGTTTTGGACTGCAGGCTTGTTGATTTGCCTTTCATTGACTGCGGTTTGTGCTTTGTTGTTTGACGAACAAGTACAGATCATGCATTGGCTTTATTCGAAGATGCCCATAGTAATAAGACACGTTGAGTTCATTGGAACCGCAGATAACGGCACGTTGGACTGTTTTATTCCTGGTTTCACTCAGTACAGATGGGAGCTGATTAACAAAGCAAGCTCGGGGCCATACGCCGAATCATCCACCCTTATTTTGGACGACGAAATCAAGGAACATCATTCTAAGTTAAAAATTGGAAAAGGTGGAATTCCGATGGTTACTGAGATGCTTGTTGTGTCATGCGAACTCATGCTAAATAAGCGGCCAAGATTCCAAATTATCTGGGTCGTTACGCGTTTACATTCGCCGCTGGGATACCCGACGGACCCGAGGTTATGCACCTTCAATCGCAACAGATATTATAGCGTATCGTGCGACCATTACTTTTGGAAGTTTAACACAGATTGTTACCACGGATTTGGCACTGAATACAAGGGGGATTCGTTCACCACCACAAGCAACCCCCGTGGGAATGTCAGTATTGGTTCCAGAACCAACCAAACTCAGGAAGTGATAAATACAAAGTAGATATGAATAAACAACACCGTTTTTGCAGAAATCCTTCAAAATCTGACGGATACAGCCCGTGGTGCATTACTGTCTCAAGATCGTCTGCGTTGCGGAAACAATCCTGCCGCGTACAGGAATGTTCGGACTGTATGTACGGGAACGGCAACGGGGATTTCGATCTCTATCACTATGTTCAACCGATTTCAAAGTGGACGCGGAAGCTACCGGAGTACAACGGACGAACAATCGTAACCCTGAAAAAAGACAGCGACGGGAAGCCACGAACGTGCTTGACTGGGAAAGGATTCTCATGGAATCGTTGCAGACATTACGATAAAAAAGATGGAAAGCCGGTTTGTTATATTGCTAAACACAAGAAAGACGAACCGAATGTGAAAAGTATATTTAGCGCCGAGACAGAGAAAGTAGAGTGTAGGATCCCTCAGTGTACCGTCAGGCAAGTTTGGTTTTTATTTTTTAGCTCAAATGGTGACCCTTACCTCAAAGAATCTAACTTGGAGGCGGTGGAAATAGTCTTAGTTCATGGAAGGCACTTGTCATTCCGTTTTGGTGCATTTGGAATACACTTACCCAGTGGACTTAGCGTCGGCTCCGACGATCCACGCTTGAGCAAGTTTGCTACAAAGTTTAAGCTAACAGCTCGTGCACCACCAGATAAACTTAGCGTCATATCGATATACAACCTCCGTAAAGAGATGAGTGGAAAATATTTTGTTCAGTATACCTTTGTGGAGGCAGATACTCGAATCCAGCGGAGCACTTATAAGGGAAACTTTAAATTGGACGTTCGCTATCCAATGAGTTTGTCCTTAAATCCAACTACCTTAGAACTCTGCAAAGGGCAAAGAGGAGGCTTAAGTGTTCAAGTTTCCGGAGGTTTTGCTGTTCACGAGGAAAGTCTCAGGTGGAAATATGGCCCTTCAAAAGACACTGTTAATCAAGAAGTATCAGTTGACGATCCTGCGTTTGAGTTTTCTGCCGATTTAAAAACGTTGTATGTTAAGGAAATGCAAAAAGATACTTGGATAAGTGTAGAGGGATCTTCTTTATCAGGAAAGTCAAAGGGGGCGGGTCAATTCAAGCTGAAAGGTAAATTTTTATATGCCTTTAAAGGGTAGTTAGAACAGTGCTATATCTTGATTGCCTGTGTTCTTGCTGTACCTTGGTTGCTATTAGTGGAGCTAAGGCCAACATGAGGTACATGATTTTGTTTGCCATAATTTAGATTATTCAGTCACTTGGCGTAAACTAGATATGGAAAAAATCATGAATAAGAGTTATATATTTAGAAAGGGAAAAGTTACGGAAACTGTGAATAGGGGAGCGATCTGAGGATGTAAGTTTTTCGATCGGCTTGCAGTGTACTTGCACTGTGTGTATATGATATCACAATCTGTAGCCAAAGGGAATTATAACCCTCCAAAAATTTCTTTAAGCTCTCATTGGACAGAGCACCGGATACGAAACTGATCGGCCACCGTCTTTTGAATATTGCCCGTACAACGTATCGATGAGAAATCAAGACTTTTTATAAGTCTTTAAGCCAGTCACAATGATGCAAGGAACGTCTTTCAAGCCCAGTAGAGTGTTAAAATACAAAGGCTACAAATGCTGTAAAGATGAAAAAATGTTCCCAGTAAACTGCATGTGGCCGCGCATGGACGGTTTAATGTGAGATGTTTCTTTTACTGTGTATCTTACACACTTATCAGTATTTTCTTTTCCGTCTTATTGCCGGGTATATCGGATTATAATGCCGTCCGGCTTAACGTTTGTCCTCATAATTTCGCAGTTGCCTTTCAAGTTACGTTATTTCGGACTCCAATATAGCAGCCGCGCACGGGGTCTAGATTAGGTTTTATTTGACCATTAGCAATGCTGATGCATATGCATGCAACTATAGAGAAATGTCGGAATAACTGAGCACAGTGCAACGATAACATATTCTTACCCTGAAGAATACAATAATGCCGAAACGTTGGTGCTTTAACCGACACATACAACGTTCAATACCTCAAATTAACATTTGAATTCTTACCTTTCTGTTGTACTGAAACTTGCCTCACAGCTCAACCTCGCCTCATCGCTAAGTCTCCTTCTCAAGTCTTCGCTTTGCCGGGTGATGAAATTTCACTTTCGGTGGAAACAGAAAGAGGATTGAGAACACGATGGACGTACGACGCACAACTCATCCCAGAAGTTCCCGATGACCCTGATATGGCATTTGAACGCGGTCTAAAGAACAGCATACTTTCCGAAACGTTAGTTATTAGTTCGTTGGACTGGAGACATTATGGAACCTATGTAGTAGAAACGGAGAAAGGTGGTTGTCAGGAGGCAATAATGTTCAAGATCGATCACGACAAAGGTAAAATTCTTTATTTGACTTGTCTTGTAAGTTTCTACTGAGTTCCATTTTGAAGTCTAAAGGGCTATTTTGTTAAGCGGCCAAGGATTGTTCTTAGAGACTCTCAAGAACTCTTGAATGCAGTTATTTACTTGGGAGAATGTGCTAGCTTTGAGGAAATGCTATCCTAGGTGGCATTTCAGAGGCCTTCCAAGGGGTGGTCTGGCGACGCTTTGTCGCTCGTTTACGACTCTGTCTGTCGAACCGGAAACAAAGAGGAATGGAAAGTGGATTGTCGCTGTCGCAAATTGTCGCGCGTTTTCTGCCAATTTCTGTCGGTTGTCGGTGTTTTGGGAGAAGACTGTCGCCTCTTTTCGGAGCTATGTCGCTTGTCGCTTCTACCCCTTGGAAGGCCTCATTTCAAGCCAAAAGAATACTTTAATGTACCATTCTCTATTGTATTCTCTTGAACGCGAAAGGCAAGCCATGTCCCGAAATGTTGAAGTTACATTTCTATAAAAATACTCCAGTGTTGTTGCAACATATTACTTTTGTTTCTTTCGCGTCCATAAAGCTCTTCTATATGCTCGTGTATTTTTCCTTGTAGACTTACTTTTGTAGGAATGGTTAGAAACTGTGGATGATTTGATTAACCGACAATCGTCTTCCCGTTGGGTAGGGAAGTCTAGTCTCTTACTAGAGACAGCAACGAACTGGAGATTTTATATACACACAGATACATGGAATTACCAACACGCCTAAATAACTGCTTAAAGAAAAGGATAACTTACGAAAGGGAACAAGCTTTCCAACCGATTCTCTACGTTCTGTTGGTTTCCCTATTTTGACTACCAAGGACAAAAACAGATGTACAGGAAGGATAAAATTCCATGATTCTGATGTTGCGTAGTTTGGCCTTTGATATGTAATGACGAGAGCTAGGTTATGTCTAGATTATTAGTACAACTATATATTGGGATTTTTAACGTTTATTTTTCTTATTTTATTAGCTAGGATTTTCTGCTTCATTTGCAAACGAAGCAGAAAATCCTTTGTGTTAAACAATAGGGCAACCATCACGCGCACTTATGGGCACTTATGGGCTCTTGTCAAGCGTCATGAAATCCAAAATGGCCGCGCCCATGAAACTTAACAGCGAAAATGGGCGATGATGATATCCATTTTTTTTGTACACTTAAATGTTATATCCACGTTTAAAAACAAAATTTTAATCTAGTAATTATTACCTACAATTTAGCTTGAATTTGTTGTAAGAGTGAAGGTTCCCTTTAAGAACAAGTATTGTGAGACGGGACCTACGGTACAAAGACAGCACTTTCTCCTCAATTATTTTTAAGACCCTGAGTGTTGGTCCGGCCCGGGTTTGAATTGGCGAGCGACCTCCCGCACGGTAGTCCGGTGCTCTACCAACTGATCTAAACGGTTGATATGATATGACTTTCCGTATTTTTTTTATTTTATCTTGAACAGAGAGGGCAATTAGTGAAGAACTGAACTCAACTTCTGTTGATGACCAGGGAATAGATGAAGGTGATATGGGTGGGCCTGTCGTTGCAAAATCAGGTAAGAGATTGTGTAACGACGCGAAGACGCGTAGAAGGTTGAAACACTCGCTTGCAAGTAGGGAGGTACCAAGAATCTTCAAAGAAGGCTTTAATCTTTGGTCGCTAGCTTTACACTCTCACTGTTTGACACGCACTAAAGTTAGGGGCAACTATCAGCAACTTAAATAGCTAAACAGCAGACATATTTGGGTTTGCTGAGCGTGGGAATTGGGAGAGCTAGACACTGCTCGTTCAGGAATACCAAAACATACCAACGCGACCACACAAACAATTTCTAGAAGAATGGCCAACATAAGAGGGCTTAACTACATTCAAAGAGGTCACACCCGGGTCAACAAGATTTCCCAAACAAGCCCACAGCTAGAAATCACTAGGACAGTACAATCAAACTAAAAGACAAAGCAATTCAGAACACATAAATCACATGTGTGGTCCAACCTTGGCCTACGAATAATACGAATATGAGGGCTAACCTTGAACAACCTTGGACTTTAAACACGAATTATCAAAAACATTGATCATGAGAAACTCCAACTTAGATAACTGATAATACGTCACAACAATTGTAATAAGTCCAGCTGTTGGGCCAGGGAAAGATTTGAGACTACTTGATAAACAAAGCTGTCATCTATGAAGTAACAGTTCTCAAATATGATAACCTGACAATAATGTATTATTAACTTTTTGACGTTGGAAATTTGCCTTCTTTGACTTAAAAGTTGATCTAGTTTCTTCGTCATTAGTTCAAGATATTAAAGACCTTAAGACTCACGTTTACCGCTCACTGAAAACTGCAAATTGAAATTTGGTTGTTCAGCGTTAAGCCGTTGTGATATTTTGTACATTAAAACTGAGAAACAACACTTGTTTTGTGATAGACTTTCTTAAAGTCTCCTCTCAATATTTAATATATAATTCATTTGCAATGCTAGATATTCAGGTCGAAATACTGAGTCCATAAATATTCTTGTAGACTCCGTGTACGGGACTTGCAATTGTACCCAAAGAGAAATAGGTTAAAAATAACAACTAAAAGCAATTGTCTCAAAATATATAGGGCAATTTACACCCACAAACGGCTTTCCACGCTTGTAACTCGGTAAATGATATGCTCCCTTTAAGAACTAAACGCAAACACACTTCAAAATGACTATGAATATATGAAATGCTTCAAAATGACATGTTCTGGTTTTCCTGAAATTTGTGTGTTCATTTCGCGAGACGAACTTTCTGGCCGGCTTCCACCTGTGGGTTCTTTTGTTATCGTTCATTTGTAATTTTTAAAGGTAAACGGTTAAACAGTGTGCGCGCGCACCTGACCATTAACAGCCGGTCGAGGTGCCTATAAGGAAAGTGACAAATTGATGTGTTTGACCTGCTGATTCAGGTCAGGCTTCTCCCATTTTATGTACCGATAGATTCCTTAAGCTTAATTTGAAATCTAGTAGCCGCAGAGTCTAAAACTTTGAAACAAGCTGGTGAGCATTTATTAATTTTAAAGGTAGAGAAAACAACTTTGATGTCAACAGGTATAGCACAGCATAGGGTGCGTAAACTTGTCAATCGATTTTGCAAACCTAAAGAGAAAACTTGTTTCTCTACCTTTAAAATTAAGAACCTGTTTAACGTGAAAGATCCACTCCCTGATAGGCTCCGTACGCGCGTTGTGTATAAATGTTCCCGTGCAAGTTGTAATGCTTGCTACATCGGTGAAACCAGCCGACATTTCTCTACGCGCGTCCACGAGCATTTATCATTGGACAGATCCTCTCACATCTTTAAACATTTACAGAGTTCAGAGTCTTGTCGTAGGTCTTGCTCACCAGCTTGTTTCAAAGTTTTAGACTCTGCGGCTACTAGATTTCAAGTTGAGCTTAAGGAATCTATGTACATAAAATGGGAGAAGCCTGACCTGAATCAGCAGGTCAAACACATCAATTTGTCACTTTCCTTATAGGCACCTCGACAGGCTGTTAATGGTCAGGTGCGCGCCACACTGTTTAACCATTTACCGTTAATGTAATGTTACAACGATCATTTATAATTATTTCTACATTTTTTTGTTTCAGGCAACTGCGATGTCAAGCAGCTGAAGTTGGTCATACACGACAAAAGAAACTATGCAACGAATTGGACGATTGGTATGTGTTACATGCAGCAGTAATTTGAGTCTTCCCATGATTCGAAGAGGGCATTAAAAAGCACATGGCTCGGAGAAATTGTGCTTGTTTGGTCAGTTACAAAAGCTTTTATCATCAATCCCAAACAGTATGTAACTTGGGCTGCTGACGTACCAGCTGCGATGAACAACGCTTTCGTTATAGACACCAATTTGTTGTATGGGAAACAAATGTCTAAATTAAATGCTTGCCTCAACGTATGCAAGTCCTTTTCACTCCAGTAGGAGCAAAGGGTCTACAGCCATGTGGCTAGTACTTTCCATGAATCAACCGAGGCTGTTTCTGGGGCTAGTTAGTCTCCCAGCCTCCACCTGAAAACTCTGAAATATGAAATGTTCGATTACAGTACCGGGAATTAGGGCGGTTCCCTTCTCTTTCCGTGTGGTACTTTTAAGTGTGTTTAAGTGTGGTTCTTTTAAGTCCTTTTTTAAGGGAACCTCCACTCTTACAACAAATTCACGTTAAATTGTTGGAAATAATTACTAGCTTCCAAATTTTGTTTTGAAACGTGGATATAACGTTTAAGTGTACAAAAAAAAATCGATATCATTATCACCTATTTTCGCTTTCAAATTTCCCGGACGCGGCCATTTTGGATTGAAAATCATTGTGTTAAACAATAGGGCAACCATTATACACGTCATCAAATCCGAAATGGCCGCTCCCAGGAAATTTAAAAGCGAAAACAGGCGATGGTGACATCCATTTTTTGTACATTTGAATGTTATATCCACGTTTTAAAACAAAATTTGAAATCTAGTAATTATTGCCTACAATTTAGCGTCAATTTGTTACAAGAGTGAAGGTTCCCTTTAAGTTTGACGTGTGCCGATAAAAGAGACAAGGCAAACGGCTTGAATGCTGAAAAGAAATGTTATTGTTTTGTTTTATCCAAATGCTTTCGTTCAAGAAAACACTAATGAAACTAAATATAAATTCTCTACTGGATGTAATTTTTTTTAGTAAGCTAATGACAGTATGCTCGAGTCATAACATTTAACAATTGGACTGCGAGCACGAGTTTTCTGCTGTACGACCGGTTTGCGTGCCAATCTCTTGCGAGTTTACACAATAGTCGATCACTACCGTCCTAACAGTTGACGTTTTCAAAAAAGGGGCTGGAAAACTAACAGGGACCGCGAAGACCATTTTAAAGTTGTAGGGCTAAAACATCTGGCCAAGTTCATATTATCCATGTGATCTGGAGCCCTAAAAAAATCAATCTCAGAAACAAAAATGCTAGGGCCATAGCCTACCCCTCCACGGTTCCTGACTAAACTGTGTCCTGGTTGCTTTAGAAGAAGTATGCCGTACATGTTGTTTGAGAAGATAGATAAGCATTCACACTGCTCGAGTGTCTGAGCTAATCATTAAATTCTACCCCGCTTTCAACTCGCAACGGTTGGACACAAAATTCGACATAACAAACTGATGAAAAGTGTTATCAAGATGAAAGAGGTAGAGGCTAAGTTGGGCATTGAGCTGTCTGAAGACGAGAGACGACCCATTCTAACTAAAAGTAACCTCTGTTTGATAAATTATTTCTTGCTTATATTTTTCTTTGCTCGTTTTCTTGTTTATACTTTCCTTTTCATATTACTTTGTTTCCACTTTTCGTCTCTGCCAGTGATGCCATGTTACAGCAAGGAAGAAAAGGGAGTCAAAACTGAAGATCATGGTGTCGAGGAATTGTCACCGTGCAGCGTTCTCACTGGCTATACTTTTACAGCTACGAGAAACAGGCAATACAAACTGCTTATCAGTGTTAATGAGACGCAGAACATGACGGAGTTCAAGGGTGAAGTTAACATGAAGGTACCATAGATTGCGAAAGCAGCGGCTCCAGTTATTTTCGGAATTAACAGGCCTAGCAGGCCGCAATTTTCCGGTAGCCGCTACTTTAGGGAAGCCGTTACTTTCAAGTGGTAAAATCAGCGAGCAATTGAAAAAAAATTCATTTTCTCCTACCAACCCATTTAATCCCCAAACACTCTCCAATGTACCCTCCCATTATAATTAACCCAGCCGTGTACTCCAAATACCAAATGCGGGGAAAATTCGTAAACAATAGCATCGTTAACGAGCGCTGAAAAGACCATAAAAAGTCACTTTGAACTAATCCCATGAGCAGTGGAAATAATAGTATGTTGAATGCCCGAGGGAGATTCAAAATTCCCTATTACTGTACGAGCCGGAAATTTAAATCTTCGACCAAACCTAAGTACTGACAAAATTATTTATTTTGTTAACCACCGTCGTTACTAATCGAATTTAATCGTACGATTGGGTTCGATTAGTTCCGTAATCGAACATAATCGAACAAAAAAAAATGTGCGAGGGAGTTCGATAGAGTTCGCTTATCAACTCATCGAGCCCAGTCGAACTCAATCGAACATTCGATTACTCTAAATGTTTTGCGAGAGTTCGATAGTGTTCGGTTACGTTTTATATCGAACTCAATCGAACCCAATCGTGTGTTTGGTCTTCGATTAAAGGGGCACTATAAAGGCAATTCTTGTCATAAGTGGTTCAAATCGCGAGGAAGTACTTTCTCTATTATTCCGTCAGCCCGTCCGCCAACACGAAGAAGTAGATTTCTGATTATTTCTTGAACAGAAAAGGAAGTAGTAGTATTTTGTGGCAATGTTTCCGGGTCACAATGACGAAACCTGAAAAAAGTTAACCTAACTTTTTTCAAAGTTGCCATGCATTTCTCCTTATCATCCGTGGCCATGGACAACCGCAAATACTTTCAATGCATATATTAACTAATTCTAGGAAAAGTGCATAATTTTTAAGCGTTCCACTTTGAAAACACGTTTGCCGGTTCAGACCCAAATTACGCGACTCAAAGTGCCCCTTTAAATTCGATTGAGTTCGACTTGGTTCGATTAGTAAGGTTCAAATCTTTCTCCCCTATTGCAGCTAATTTGACCTGCTGACAATTTTGCGACGAGTTTGAATTCATCATAGGCGATTGATCGCCGACTCTCGGCACAAATCCCTCAGCTCAACAAATAACAAAATGCTTTTGTTTGGAGCTGTGGATACGAATTTGACCCACTACAATGGGCCACTTCTTGATACGTTTATCCACTCCAGTACTGAACTCGTCCAAAAATCCTACCTATGTAGTCAGCTCTCGGACTAAGCGTACGTAAACTCACTTACTCATGTACCAGCCGGCGTAACCATCATGTACACTCCAATACACTCCATCTGCGCTGCGCTTGAGGTATTGAACACATTAAATGATTTCTTAATCAGTTCTTTCTTCAAGAAGACATCGTACCTAAAGGAAAATCACTGACGTGGAGTCTTCTGAAGAAATGTTCCCATTTGAGGCACTGCATTCAGAGCTTTATTGAATTAAATACTTGTTCCAGGGAGACTCCATCGTTTATTTTGAAGACGTCGTTATGGTATTCTCGACTGATGGACCGTTACCCCTTACCGAGTACCCGTTATTGCTCGGAGTAATTATAAAGCCGGGTCAGAAAATTAACGTTACTTTTCGTAGCTGTAAGGTATTCTCGCATGCACCTTCTCATGTACCATGGAGATAGCTAAACGAACTCGCTCTGCTGAGTGGATGAAAGTGGATCTCTTTTATCTGCTAACTCGACACATTAATTGCCTTCCTGCCGTTTTATTGTATTCAGGAGAGAAAGCTACTGAAGTTAACATAATATTTTAGAAACGCGTCACATCAGTTGTGATCTCTTCGAAACGGGTTAGGAATTCTAAAAGGGCAGTAAAAAATACCTTAAACTTTATTAAACATGTTGTTGTAACTGGGAAAAATTTCAAATTATCCAAGAACTTAATGACAATCTTATTCAAAATGACTGAATACTCGCGTGCAAGTTAAGTTGTATGAACTAAAAATTAGTAGGCTTAACCCTTTCTCCTTTTTATCACCACAGTTTACTTGAAATTCGAAATCCAACAAGATAAGCCCAATTATTGTATTTCCATTACGATTGCTTTCCGTGCTCTTGCATTGTTTGGTTTAGCTTCAGTTTATTTCACTTTCTGAATTTTATTAAGTCTTTTAAATTCATTAGTCTGATTTTCTTTGTTTCAATTGGTCCCCAGGTGATCACAATATCCACATTTGATAGGCTCGCTGTCAGGCTATTGTTATTCCGACAGTTGTTCTAAATATATTTCAATCTGACGTTCTTTGTTTCAATTGGTCCCTGGACGATCACGCTCTCTGTTTCTGATTGGTTTGCCCTCAGTCTATTGTTATTTGCCTATATAAGTTCGATACCACCCGGATGGTTGGGCGGAATCAGTATAGCTAGTGAATCACTACCTTGCACACCATTGTATATATGCTCTTTGACTGTCCCACTTTAATTCATGTACTCACCCATGTACCCACCCATGTACCCACCCCTGTACCCACCATGTACCCACCATGTACCCACCATGTACCCATGTACTCACCCATGTACTCACCCATGTACTCACCCATGTACTCACCCATGTACTCACCCATGTACTCACCCATGTACTCACCCATGTACTCACCCATGTACTCACCCATGTACTCACCCATGTACTCACCCATGTACTCACCCATGTACTCACCCATGTACCCACCCATGTACTCACCCATGTACTCACCCATGTACTCACCCATGTACTCACCCATGTACCCACCCATATACTCACCCATGTACCCACCCATGTACCCACCCATGTACTCACCAATGTACATACCCACCCGGGGACTCTACTGTATTTGAGTCAATCGCAAAGTTAAGCCAAGTACTCCATACAAGCTGGTCCAAATCAAGAAATCCTTGTATAAAAGGTCAATTCCTGTAACTTATCTCGTGATCCAGATCGATATCCTTTCCATATTTCGTACTGATCTTAGTAAATGTAGAGTGTAAATCAAATGTCTATGTAAGATAAGCAAAATGACTTAACATGCAGTACACATCACAAAAACCAGGCATGAATTTCCAACCTTTGTGAAAATCAAAACGTGCGTTAGTACTCATTTAATTGAGATTCCGTTATCCAAAACGTAGTGCCCATCTTTAACTGTCTATTTTTAATTTTCAGTCGACTTACATTGAAAGCAATAACGATGAAGCTTGGATATACCATTACTACTTCTCTGAACCAATCCCCGCACGTTTTGTTCAGTTTGCCGCTGACCAGGTTGAAGACTCCAAGTGTTTGTATGGATTGACTCTAAGTGGCTGCACTTTAGGTACCAACCTACTGAACTAGTATTAGATTTGCAATATCAACTGACGTAATTGTTCATTTTGGAAACGGAACAGGTCCAGGGAAAACGAAATTGTGCATTCCAGTAATTAAATTCTGGTATAACTCCCCTTTACTGAGAAGTGCATATTTTGGCTCTCGCAATAACGTGTATCAGCAACCATTCTAAAATACACCATTAAAATTTGACAACGATGGGATAGCGTCGTGGAAGAATTTTTTCTACTGACTACAGAAATATAGCATGTGCCGCCAGATTGTTGGAAGAAATGACAACACTCTCAGATCTTAAACAAACACCTTTAAGCCCATATTTGAGTTCTCCCACTTTTTATAAAATGGAATCCCTCTGAAAAGCTAAAGCTAGCAATAATCCGTGAACCTATATTTACGTTGTTCCCACATTTTTTGCGTTGTGGTGAGGATGTGAATGCGGGTGGGGAGGAAGGGGGCGGGGGAGGAGGGTGGGGTGGGGGGCAGGGATAGCGAATGCGGAAGAAGGGTTGAAAGCATTTAAAAAAAAATTATATAATTGAAATCCGACCTGTACTCCGATAGTTTCAGGCTAAAGCTTTTTAAAAATCTTGGAAAGAAGACGTTTAAAAAACTTCCATCTGTGGTTTTCCATTACCACATTCTGTGTTTGTTTGCAGTGAAGTCCAAGTGCAAACCTAATACGTTTACTGCTGATGACATTATGTGCGGTGACAGAAAGAGTTCTCTGCTCAACAAAGAGAAAGTGACGAAATTGTCCTCTTGCAGTCTGATTACAAGCTACCAGTTCGCTTCTAATGAATCGAGAGACCATAAGCTGATGATTAGCGGTCGAAATTCCATGCTGCTGACGGAATATGACGGTAATATGGAAGTTGAGGTTAGTTAAAAAATCGTACGCTAAATTGTTTATGATGACACCCCGATACAAATCATGAGTAATGACGTCTAGCAATGACCATTGATACCGAAGAAGATGCGGAATATCAGCAAAGATTGCACTGATACCAGGTCGATTTGAAGAACTGGTCAGTGTAAATCCTCCCTTAACTGGCTCACGCTTCGGTCTGGCCGAGTTACATTTGCCGGTGTTGCTGCCCTTTATCAGTGGCATTTCCCCAGCTCTTGTCAAACTGGCCAAATGCTTCTCTGTAAACATAAACTGTTTCTTCTACTTGTAGCAAGTTGCCTCTTCCCTGTATTTGATACCTTTATGGAACTTTCTCTTGTTCTCATTAGTATTTATCTTTCTAGATTTATGACAACTTTTCCCAGCATTTGCAAACGTGGCAATTTTGGCTCGCTACATCAACAACTTTCGTTGGAGTTACGACGCTCGCCATGAAAAATAGTTCTTACTTGGTGCGAAAATCATCACGTGTGTGTGCGTTCATTTCTTTTTATGTTTGTTGACATTTGTCTTCGATTCTATTGGTTGGTTATTTGAGGCACTGCATATGACGACTTGTCACCTTCCGAGGGGCGTAATTCAAAAAGAGGGAGTTTGCGTGCAGGCTATCCTTCCCCCAGCCTAATCTTATCGCGGATGCGCCGCTCGTGACTCGCGGGTTCGACGCTCACTGCACTCGCGCCGCAACAAAAAACTGGAACTTATGCCGGGACCGTATTTGGACATTGCCACAATGTGTTGAAAACTAATAGAGTATAACCTGTGATTAAGAGCGGCTGTATCAATCCATCAACGTGCTGGAAGGTACTGTAAACGTGTGCTAGCCTATTTAAATGAGAGGACTCTGACTAACGTGGTCAGTTTCTGTTTGTAGGTACAGTACTCTGGAGGCGAATGGCTATTTCACAATGGCTTAGATGAACCAGCCCCAGCAAGATACGTGCAGTTTGTGCCCTTTGATGAAAAGAGTGGCCTCTTGACGATGCATAAGTTGCAAATAGCTGGATGCCGTTTAGGTGAGTATACGGCGTAAAGACTAAGGCCAAAAATTCAAAACAAATGAATGAACGTGTCCGTATTTTAGACGTTTCTTTTGTCTCTGTATTCAATGCTAGAGACTGAATGTCCTGGTCACTTTGGTGGCCTTATTTTCACTACTGCTTAAGTAGTGTTTATAACTGCGAGGATCACTCACATATTCATTCTCTAATCCGCAGTTCAAATATATCAGTTTCATGTGTTCATATTAATTATTCATCACTCACGGGTTTATTACGAACCCACAAAATGACCAGCTCCCAGTTGGCTTCTTAGCATAGTTGGTAGAGCGCTGCACCGGTCTCGCAGAGGTCATGGATTCGACTCTAGTATAAGCCTGAATTTTTTCCAAGCTTTGTTTTCGCTACTGCTTAGGTAATGTCAATAACTGCGACGGGCTTTACATATTCAATGTCAAAAATAAATTTCACTAAATAAAAATAGGCGCTTATATAGCGCGTGTGTCTACTGCCATGATCTAATCTTTTATTTGCTGGGTGTAAAGAAATATATGGTCTCAAATTGGAATTGTAATATCACTTTGATCCAAGTGTGGACACAGGTAGCTATGTATGGTGGGTGAATGTCAAATGAAATTCATTAAAATTTCCTGAAACTCGTTCGGATGATTATCAAGAGATACGGCAAAAAGACACTGTGAGTATTTTATGAATAGACTAGTTTTATTACTATTTAAGGCAAAAAATCGATTGCTCAAAGCTTGCTGCTGCAGAAGCAAAGTTTTTTGCCACACCTTTGATCGCTTTACTCGGATAAAATAAAGGATCCCCGGTAAAATCTGATTGACTGATATTTGTCGTATAACACAAAATAGCATCGCTGTTGTCGGGTGAACAACCGAAAGGCGGCAGGCGACTAAATATTAATGTATCAGGTGTTCTTTTTCCTCTTCTTCCCCCTCGCCCGTCAAAAAAGAAAGCCTGATCTCAGGTTATTTATTACTCTTCTACAATATCTCACTGATTCGCACGGCTAGAGAAAAATCTCACTCGTTGGAACGGCTAGAGAAAATTCTCACTCGTTCAAACGGCTGGAGTTATCTACTCAGTCACGAGAAATATTTCGGCCTTTTGAACCGGCTATCGCGCTGACAATATGCAGTCAAAACAAAACAAATTTTTCTGCCGGTCGATTGCGTTCGGTTAAGTCATTGGTTCCCAAAAAAACTCTCACCCGTTGGAACTAAAAAGTTTATTTCTCTGATATTCAAAAAGCTTTCGAACACCTTTAGTTTAATATCAAAAGGCGGGCGTGCATGGATTGATGCGAAACGCTGATAAGAATATCGTATTCTTGAGCGTTGAGAGGGTGTGTGAGAAAGTATAGCACTCCCAATATTTCCATGCTCTCTTCATGGTTGCTGTGTAAAAGTTTCCCTTTTCATTTGCTAACAATTTACGTTTTAACGCGTCCGAATGCTGTAACAAATTATCGAAGAATGAATGATACTAAATCATCTCCTGTGAAATGCACCTCCGATGATTTACAAGGTCAAAAGGTTTTGGATCTTCGACAATCTCCGAAAAATATAGCTCATTTATGTCGTCTTCGTTCTGAGCTGCTGCACTTCGAGCAAAATTTGGAAGAACTTCGGCTGACAAAATGCGTGTTGATTGAAGAGAGAGTAAGGATGATGCAATCCTTTTGTGTGATTAATTTCCTTGCTCCCAAGGAACATCACGTGATGTGTTACGAACGGACTTACAACCCCAAGTCAAGTCAAGTGACTGCCTAAATAAAGATGACTAAGTGGCTTCGCCTCTTCGAGGCAGTAGCCACAAAAATAAATACATTTGAAGTTTATGACAAAATTCGTCTAGGCAACATGATGTAACAGTGAGATAGATTATGCATTTGATATTGGGGCTCAATTAGTCAATGTTTGTGCTCGCGTTCGTGTGATTTAGTGTTCTCCTATTCTTGTGTGCCTGTGCCCGAGTGTTCGCTAATGTATGTATTGAAGTCAACGTCAACTTGAACATTTGGTGGAATGAATTTGCAGTGTCGTTTCCACCGAGAACCTCACCTTTGAAGGGATAGCGGAAAAATCAGCAAGTTGTCCGTTAAGGCCTGTCCAAACGGGAAATGTTTGGCGACCAAACACCATCAAACATGTTTGGTGACCAAACATGTTTGATGTTGAAGTTGGTGGCCAAACGGTTGAAACATGTTTGATCAAACACAGATTTCAAACTCCGCAAGCAAAGAACTATGGGCCACAAATTACCCAGCGTACCTCACTCAGCGGTGAGATTTCAATATGGCGGAATGCGAGACTTCGCGTGATGCGATTCAAAGGTTCAAATTAAAGAAGAGTATAGCGGCTATAATCCTTCTTGACATTTTAGAGGAGGATGGAAAAAGAAATAATAGACGAGGGAAGACCAGGGGCTGGATAAGGAGAAGTGCCCAGTTCTTCTTGCATCGTCTCGTATACTTGTTCTCGCTTATCCCTTAAGTGATATTCCTTTGAAAATACATCCCATAGGCATCCATTTTGTTCCAATAGATCGATCAAAAGATCCGTTTCTTCGTCGTTCCATTTCCTTGCCTTTGCTTTGCTTTGTTTTCGTTTACGACTCGGCGTATCTTCGGTTTCATTCTCTCTAAGTTCGGCAACGTCCATCGAAGCTTCTTCCTCGTTCGCCATCTTTAAATACTGAATAAGCGACGTACGTAAACAAGACGCGGTATCTATGGATACAAGCCATTGAGCAAGCGTGGTACGCATGCGCGCGCCAAACATGTTTGATAAGGCCGTCCAAACGAACAAAACATCGCACATCAAACACGAGAACAAAAGAAATGTTTTAAGTTGTTTGATCGAATGTTTGATGGCCTTCAAATTTTATCAAACACGACCAAACACGATCAAACACTATCAAACAGCACCAAACAAGGTGGCCAAACGGTAAAATGTTTGGTCACCAAACAATGTTTGATGGTGTTTGGTCGCAAAACATTTCCCGTTTGGACAGGCCTTTAGGAATTACTCAGAAAGTCCTTTATCAGGTTTTGTGATCATGATCATGTTTCAGACAAGCACTGGTGCGCACTTGATTGGACAACTGTCAGAGAAGTGGGATTAAAATGTGCTGAGGATCAAATTACTCCGATCTACAGTGAACATCCAGTATTAGATTTGCCTTCCTGCAGCTTAATCGCATCCTATCAGTTTATTGGAAAGACTGCTAAACATCAGGCCTTGTTGATCAGCGGAAACAATCCCTCCTTGCTAAGAAACTTCCAACAGGGTGTTAAAATTGAGGTGTGTACTTGAAGTCCAAATAGGTTTTGTGCGTCTTTATGGAGTCTTAGTGGAGGCATGAGAACCACCGAGAGCGAAAAGCGCTAATCTTACTAAACAGTTTCCAAAACTAACTTACATTCGTTAATTGAGAGCGTTCAGGTTTGGATAAAAAAATGGTACTGCAGCAATAACGTTTGTTACAAAATATTTCCTTGAAAAAAATTCAAGAGCTTCCTACGTCATCAATAATGATCGCTATCAGTAAGAAATTATGTGTCTGTACATAATACAACGCTACCTCGGTGTTGCAGAGTACAGTGTTGTTATGACAATGTTCTGTGGAATGTTCTGGAATGTCCTAGAGGGATTTTTAACTCATCGGTCCCAGTTTCAATTTTTAAGTGTCTTTGCCAGGATACGTTTTGCGTTTGGGGCTTCCTCAGAACCAAACCGTGTTTGTTAAAACTCCGTAAAAAAGAGATATCGAGTTATTATGTTAAAGGGGAAGCGAACCATAACCTGTACAGGATATCAGTAATATTCACGACACAAGAGAAGACTTTAAAAAGTTGGCTAAGTTTTTTTTTTCAAGTTACAACGCATTTCCATGTTTCCCATACATAGCTAAAGAGACTTATGGATAGCTTAGGTAAACTTGCTAAACTGATTTTTAAGCAACGCATTCATTATTATTGGGTTTTCTTTCCTTTTAATACGCCTTTCAGCTTTTAAAAGTAACGTTAAAAAAATCGTAACAGCTCCTGTAACTTTCACTCCACTCTCTTTTCATTTGTAGTCATTTTACTACAAGGACGACGAGTGGGTCTTCGTCAGTAACTTTGCTGCACCTATTGCAGCTCGCTACGTGCAGTTCGTTTGCGATGTAACGGGAAACGAGACTTGCGCTGACAAGGTGGCTGTCAGTGGCTGCGCAATCGGTAAGTACCATTCTAACGATCGCGGGCTCCAACATTGCAACCCGCAGATAGCTCTTGTACCCTGTTGCTACTAAAATGAGTCATTTTCAAAGAGTTATTATTAGTGCAATGGGAAGGAAACGGGCTGATAGAACGTTTTCCAGGAATATGTTTTTTTGGGAGCAGAATTAATATATATTGAGACATTTTCTTAAATAGTCTGTTGTGATGTCAATTAATGGGCACTTACCGCCAGCATTTAGAAATTGGAAATTAGAAATTAGAAATTGTTAGTTACAAATTATAAGTTAAATTGTGCTTTTAGTTTTTGAGCGAGAATTTATTGAATAGGTTTTAATTATTTTAAAATCTTCATCACGAACTCTCATTTTGTGGTTTTGTGTTTAGTTGCTAATCTTTAAGGGCGCTTTTTGCATTTATTTTCTAGCTAAAGACGTAGCCGGTAAAAATATAAACGCACGCACTGGCCAACCTTAAAATTTTATCCTGTGTCAACATTTTAATTCCTTTTGATTCAATTCAGCCATCACTAAACCACAGCTTCTACACGTTTGTGCAATATTTCAGCCCCAATTATAGATTTACCAATTAAGCCTCCAAGATTTTTTTATGGCATCTCTTAACGTTCTGATCATCAAATCAATAAAATTTGTTTGCGTAAGATTTTTCGACAACTAACCGGCAAATATGGTGAAAATTTAAAAATTGTTGTTTTTTTACGTAATGATTAACAGTTTTTCTTTCCCATTTTCAGAGGAATCGTGGTGTGAAGAGCAGTCATTCGAGACAAAGATCGAGGAGTATTACATAAGAACCAACTTCTTTCACAGCAGTCTCGGAAAAGCTCTTCTTAAGGCCACGATAGCTTCTTTCCTAACACCAATCTGGATGTTCATAGTTGGTAGATACAACTTAGACGGCAGGCAAGTTTTGAAAATCTTCATGAGTTTAATTTTACTATACTGTCACACGTATACGTGAACAAAATGTTCCGCGTTCTCCTAACATCATCAGTCTAACCTCTGACCTTCCCATTAAAAGTTCGAATGTTCTACCTCTGAGCTACCGGAGACTTGTAGGAGTTGGGCCATCTGTGGGAGCTGAACAGTTAGGCTGGTTATCCTGTGGTAGCTGGGCAGTATCTGTGACAGCCGATATTTTCAACTTCAAAAATCGACAATTATTTGCATTACATCTCGGGAATACTGTTTAAAGTAACAAGAAACGATGTAATACCAATGGGTGAGCAATATCAGGTTATCTTTTGCTGTATCATGCAATCTATTATGAATTTCATTTTGACCCACAGGTTGATAAAATTTCTTCTGAGGTGCCTACGGAAATTCACCAGGACTGCGGGACCAAACAAAACAAGGAGCAAAACTGAGTGAAGAACCTTGCCACCCAGTAAAAACAGCTGGAATTATTTCTCATGAATAAAGTACAAAAATTAAAATCTTTTTGCATTGCATCTCTGGTTAGTATTCTAAACCATCTCTCTTTCCCATGCTCTTCGTTAAAAGGACAATTAAAGGGGCATTTTCCAATAATGGAAAATGCACAGAAAATTAAGCCCTAATTATGTCGGTGTTGTTTACCAAAGAAGCTGGAGTTGTTCGAGGCGAAGCCAAGAGCAATTCTTAGGCTTTTCTCGTGCTCTCTTAACTGCCATTGTGCGTGCATCCATAACTCTATATACGCATGCTAAGCATGAAGCAATTCTTAAATTGGCCCTAATTACGTCGGTTTTATTTACTCGAAAAGCTAGAGTTGCTCGAGGCGTAGCCGAGAGCAACTCATACGCTTTTCTCGTGCTTTCGAAACTCACGGGCGAACCGGAAAATTTTGTCATTTGTCCGAAAGAAACTTGTATCTCACTGAGCGCAACGAGATGTTTTTTTCGTGACTCAATGTTAATTTGTCATCGTCGTCAAACACAAAAAGAAACGAGATTGACTATGAGGAGTGATTATTTCGCCTGCGTCCCAAATGTTGGTGAGGCTACCGCGTAGTGATCCTTAACATATTATTTTGCACCGGCTTATCGACGTCGCCCTTTTCAATGTTAATTATGGAGATGCTATTGCTGGGGCGGATCTAGTGTTTATAGAAAGGGAATTCGAATAAACGATCGCCGAAGGCAGGAGCATCTAGGCGGGTCCGTGGGCGTGCTCCCGAGAATAAAAATTGAAATGTTAGCCCTCGGAAATACGATTTCCAGCGTTCTTAGAGGCAAACCAAAGTGATGTGAATTCAATTTCGCTTTCATAGTTAGAAAATTAGGTGATATGTGTTTTAGTACAAATTTTCATTTCGTTTTTGTAATGCCCGATCCGAATCGTCGACCAATTTTGCCCGAATAAGTCAATTGTTTTGACGACTGCACGCTGAGCATGAAACAATTCTTAAACAGCACCTAATTACGTCTGTGTTTTTACGCAACAAGCTAAAAATTGCTCGAGGCGCAGTCGAGAGCAACTCTTAATTAGGCTATTCTCGTGGTCTCCAAACTTCCCGTGTGCATGGATATACTCACGCTAAGTATGGAACAATTCTTAACTGGGGCTTATATTTGTTAATTCATCTCTCAATCCTTTCATTTACTACGAGAAGACGAGACACATCCAATAAACTGTCGCAGATGAACATCAAACTTCTGCTAACTGAACAGTGCATTAACAAAGACGCGTCAACCTTGATCTGTTACTTCAAAGTTTTAGTACTTTCTAAAGCGATAATGATGAGTGATATAACCATGCAGCCAGAAATTCGCGAGAAAAATAAAGGCACTAAGCGAATGGGACCGGAGCGGCTTGATTGTGAACAGTGGGACACTGAGAACTGAGGACTTCGGTACTATCAATAACTATATGTTGAGCCTTTTCTAAGCAGTTACCAAGGCACTCACTAAACTATATGGTAGAAAATCATTTCACAGTACCTACAGAGCATGTTTGTCCGGATAAAAAACCCAGACATAAGCTTATTTTGGAGAACCACAGCAGAACGTTTCCTCTTTAAGGGCAGTTTTAACTTTCCGTTAAAACTGTCCAAACAAATAACAAAATGTTATATCTTATAAGCGAGAGCGTCAAAGCTGAGAAAATGGAGGCCACACTGATAGTTCGAAAATTTTATTAATTTTTCATATTTCAGAATTTCTGCGAGGACAGGTTGGCTCTGAATAATATGCATATAGACAATTTTTACTATTCGGTACAGCTGGCTTGACAGATGTTTGAAGAAATGGTAATTTCTTTTTCATACGGATATTATGTACGGTAATCAAGATAGGAAACATCCCTTAGAATTTTCTTTTCGGCATAACACTGTCGCTGTTGACAGAATTAACAGTTAGTCTGCGAAATCCTCTTGCTATGCAGACTTCGATACCAAATATCATCTGGCCGATATAATGGACACTGTCCTGAAAAAAATAAATAAATAAATAAATAAAAATAAAAACTCTCGATTCCGGGAGAAATGTCATTTGTTTCACATTTCATCTTTTAAAGGAAATAAAGGGAATATTTGCTAGCAAATAGGATTTTTATGCTTTTCCTCGATGCTCTGTGAATTAATTACCATAGTTGTTGTGTGACAACATCCGGGTATTTGTGTAGGGTTTGAACGTGACTTCATCAATAGTAGCCCCTCTAGGGATACCGAGCGTTTTGGGACTGAAGTGTCAATTGTCCGTTGTCATTCACGTGTTTCTTCACTGGGGAAAGGAGTGATTTTTCTCCCTTCCCTCCCTCCCTAGCGTTGTGGTTGCCCTCACCTTTACTGGGCCAGTTAAAACTTCATTGTAAAGTATCAGATAACTTGAAGAAAAGAGAATTATGGATTTTGTTCATAGCCATTTAACTCCATGTTGTGTTTGCAAATTCCTTATTTGGGCCCAGTAAACTAGCTTCGGGTAATGCAGCACTGCCTTAATTATATGAGGGGACAGAGAGGGAAAGCATAAAAATTGTTTTTGAAGGAATTTTCTTATTTTTTAAGTTTAACGGCGGTTTAAAATTTGTGGGGCTTTCTCTTTGCAACTGCTAAGATTGCGATTGTAGTTGCGATGATTCTCATTTTCTTTATATCCAGTTGTGGCCTCAGTGTTAATAGATAATTAATAGCTGATTGATCAGGACAGTTTCGAAAAAGGAGACTTCTTTAGCAAAACCTCCTGTTCGGGCACAAGAGAATCAAAGTCTCGCTCTCAACAAATTGTCCTTGACAATGTTTTCTGTGTGAGCAGCTGCTTTTTCATTTTTTGAACAATGAGACTTGTCAAAGGCAAACTTGCAACGAAAAACGTCAAATCGGCTCGTGTCAAATCGGTGTTAAAGGCTGATGTACACATAAATAAAAAATTCAAATCTCATCGCTGTGTCGGTGCACCGGACGAGTGTTAATATATGCAGTTAATACTCTTCTGGGGACTGTGTTCTCTTCAAGATAACACTGAACTTAATTATTTTTCGAACACCAGCCTCGATCCCGTTGGTTGACCTGATTGGACAGTTGAAAAGAAAGCCAACTGAAAGTTGTCAAGTAGCTGTCCAATAGAAACAATGAGAGGTGTGGCACAGCAATTTGGCGGCTGCAAAGCAAGCTAATTATTCATATCTCACAAAACTGCAAATTAGAACAAAGTTCTTCCACGTGTTCGATAATGAAAACAACAGTAGAACAAAGAATATCTTTTATTTAGCAGCTAATTTGATTCTACTGACTCCTAAAGAGCCACCCTTGCGAAAACTATCTGAATATAAGTTTCTCTGTTTTAATAATCTTAAAACATGAATATGTGGTTATGATTTTCATATATTCATTCTCGCAATGGGGAAAGAAAATTAATTACCTATAAAGCTAAAAACGAAATCGACAGTTTAGCTGCTCAACGCGATTCTATCTCATTTGGTGCAAAAATGATAATTAGGCTAAATTGCACAGTCACGTCCACGCCCCCATCACGACCCCACAGGGGATCGGGACCATTCAACACCAACCTTTTTCGGTGGCTTTTGGCAAGAAAATTTCTTAGTTCCTCAATATTCAAAGATCAATTGAAGGGCTCGGAGCATAACCATCCTATGTCGAATTTTGAGTCGTTTTTCGATTTTGCTTGGATTTGTCTGAATTTCTGCATGTGAACTGCAATTCGATGGAAACACATTGTATGGTATTTTTTTGACTGATTCATCCAGAATCCAGAAATGCATTTTTTCTTACGTACACCAAGAAACCAACCTTCCATGGGAGTGGTTTGCAAGTTGCATTACATCTTCTTAGTAAGAAAAAATGCATTTCTGGATTCTGGATGAATCAGTCAAAAAAATACCATACAATGTGTTTCCATCGAATTGCAGTTCACATGCAGAAATTCAGACAAATCCAAGCAAAATCGAAAAACAACCCAAAATTCGACATAGGATGGTTATGCACCGACGCCTTCAATTGAAGTGAAGCTCATTTGTATGCGTACCGTATTAATATTCATACGTGAATTATGTGAACATTTGTGAGGAGTACAACTAAAACTGGAGGTGAAATGATTGACGGGTAGAAAGGATTGTTTGATAGTGTGACGTAGACTATAAATTTGGCGGTTAAAACATCGATTAAGCTCATCGGATACGAAACTTACGTGAGTGCTGGAGCTGCGGATCGCTACGTATTAACTGCGTTATCGGTTTGCCTTCCCGCTTGGTGATCGAAAGACGTCATGAAAAGTCTGGAGATCCGCAAGTTCTTAACGCTTCTGAAAGAATCCAGTTAGCGTTTTCTCTGTGCTTACCAAATCACGATGAGATATTAGCGTTTTGGGGTACAGAGTAGAAGCCAGGCGGAAAAAGTCTGAAAACAACTCTCGCCTCAAAAGCGGCGCGTCGTTGCTAGTCTTGTTCCATTTCTGAAAGGTTGCGGTGCTAAAAGCTGGGAAAGCGAGAGTGGTTTTTGGACTTATAGGCAAAAAGTGTATGTTTGAAGAGTTCTTGTTCTTCGCACTTGGAGCAGACAATGATCCCAGAATTCATTGCGGTCAAACAGGGCGCTGTCTGAAGTAAAAACCTCTCGCGGGGGGGGGGGGGGGGGGGCGGTGGGTTGGGGCAGATTATTACTTGTTTTCAGTAAAAACTCTACCTTATAAAATAACTTTGAAAACTGTCTAGCTGCTGCACCGAGGTTTCCATTGTTCATTAATTTTGAAGAGCGCATTTTTTGAAACCAATCGTGACATGAAATCGCAGCTTGCTTTTACTGTTAGCCGTGGAATAGTTAGTCGAACTTCGGAAACGCTACCGAAAATTCATTCGGCTCGAAGTGAAGTCTGCCCGTTTTCGATGAGTATCTTGAACACAATCCATGGAAAAGAGTTGCATTGGCGCGCACGGCAAACATTCAAAGCAATATTAAGCGGTACTCCTCGCGATTCGTCTGTGTGAATCAGATGTACGTAAACAACGGATTATAACGTGAACGATCGCCGCAGTTAGGAACACAACTTAAGCAGTAGTAAAACCAAAAAAACAAACAAACAAACAAACAAAAACAAAACAAAACGAAACGGAAAAAAAAAACCGCTTGTACGGGATTCGAACCAACAACCTCTGCGAAACCGGTGAATTGCCGTAACATCCGCGCTTGTTGGTTCGTGACATATCCGTGACTGATGAACAAGTGAGAATGAATATTAGGTAAACACGCTGCCGAATTTTAACACAGAAATCACTTTTGCGTTGATCGCCTCGGTTTTTTGCTTCTATGGAGGCTAATAAACTACAGCAAAAAGTATTCTCACGCGAGATAAACATTTGTGCGCGACTACAGTCATTGTGATGAGACAATCCATCACGCGTGATAGAGGGATTGAATTTCATGCAAATTTTTTTACGTTTTGGAGCCAAGTTAATTTCACAAAAGAGTTAAGTATTTCTGTCAAATTCTTTCACTGTCGTCATTTACGTTAATTTTAATAAGATTTTCATTCCATTGTTTTCCACTTGACGATGAAAATGAATCCATCAAAAACGTTTCAACTGACGAAACCACGCGCAAGTTTTAATTTACTACGCAACACAACGTTCTGAGTAAACGAAACATGACGGAAAACAGCGTACTCTTAGGACTCTTAATTTTTGCTCTAGGACATCTGATTAACTCAAATTTTTGCTGTAGGTCACCAATAGGAGTTGTCTTGGCAAAAAGTTTCTTCAAGTCAAAACAGCCGTCTTTAATATTTTGTGATTTTTCAGCCGTCGGCAAGCTTTTTGCGCACTGATTTAGAATCAACCGAGGTTTTTGTACGCTGGATTTAAGATGTACGCTGTATTTAAGACAAACAACCGACTTTAGCGCTGTGTTATATCGGCCAAAGCCTTTCCGAAAGAACTTAGAGTCAACCAAGGCAACTAGGCGCTGTTTTCGACTCGGACGAACCCTTAAGTCAAGCTGATTCGGACTAAAACAACCGCGCTTTAACGCTAGCGTTGACGTTAACATCAACACTAACCCTAACCATGTCCCTAACCCTATCCCTAGCCCTAGCCGACGCTCTAGCCCTAATGTTAAGTCCAACCTAAACCCAACAATAACCCTGAATCTCTTCGGAGTGAGTGCTGTTTTCAGGTCGGACAAAATCTTTGCGCGCTGACCTGAGATTAACCAAGGCTACTGTGTGCTGTTTTTTAAGTCAACCATGAATATTGTGCACTGTTTTCGTGCCAAGCGAGCTTGTCGAGTGTTATGATTCAGCAAAAACGACACATTGCGCATTACGTCTAACTGAACAGAAACGTTCTGTGTTCTCTTAAATCGGTTACGAGCATTTGGCGCTTAGTCTTTCACGCAAAGAATACCCATGGGCATTGTTAATTAGCATACTCCACCATACTATTGAAGGGCTCGGAGCATAACCATCCTATGTCGAATTTTGAGTCGTTTTTCGATTTTGCTTGGATTTGTCTGAATTTCTGCATGTGAACTGCAATTCGATGGAAACACATTGTATGGTATTTTTTTGACTGATTCATCCAGAATCCAGAAATGCATTTTTTCTTACGTACACCAAGAAACCAACCTTCCATGGGAGTGGTTTGCAAGTTGCATTACATCTTCTTAGTAAGAAAAAATGCATTTCTGGATTCTGGATGAATCAGTCAAAAAAATACCATACAATGTGTTTCCATCGAATTGCAGTTCACATGCAGAAATTCAGACAAATCCAAGCAAAATCGAAAAACAACCCAAAATTCGACATAGGATGGTTATGCACCGACGCCTTCAATTATCCTTTGGGTCTTGACATCCGATTTTCAATATAGATTCAAATAAGCTCTGAAGGTTTTCTTAATGACAATTAACATCACCTATGTTAGGCGTAAAGATGCGACATCAAATTGCCTCAACGACAAAAAGACAATTGCGGTCCTTTGTTACATAAGATTCAATAATAAACGGTATTCATTTACAGCCTTGGGTTTAGGTCAAAGGCACTCTACTAAACCTCCCCAAAATTCCAATTTTATTCCTTGTATTGTTAATTAAAATAGATAGGGCTTCACAGTATATATATTTCACACAATAATGGAAAATGCGTGGACAGTTGAGGCCTAATTACGTCAGTGTTGTGTAATAAAAAAAAACCTGGGCGCCTACACGGACGAATTGTTCTGCTCTTCTAGTTCCTCGGATGGATCGCGTCCCTAGTTACTAGTAGAAAATTATGTTGTATTCATAATACTGCTAAATATTTATGATTTAGTCACGACGTACAGTGCACAAACGTCAGGATAGTTTGCAATATAAAAAATATTTAAACCATCTGCGCTCCCTTTAAAGACCCCTAATTTCGCAGGCGTTTTGTATAATGACACAGATGAAGAGTTTTGTTTGTCGCATGTATTTATTGCGTCTTTTATCCCTTGATGTGTTCTTCAGTATTGTTAATTAAAATAGATAGGGCTTCACAGTATATATATTTGACAAAATAATGGAAAATGCGTGGACAGTTGAGGCCTAATTACGTCAGTGTTGTTTAATAAAAAAAACCCTGGGTGCCTACACGGACGAATTGTTCTGCTCTTCTAGTTCCTCGGATGGATCGCGTCCCTAGTTACTAGTAGAAAATTATGTTGTATTCATAATACGGCTAAATATTTATGATTTAGTCACGACGTACAGTGCACAAACGTCAGGATAGTTTGCAATATAAAAAATATTTAAACCATCTGCGCTCCCTAGAAAGACCCCTAATTTCGCAGGCGTTTTGTATAATGACATAGATGAAGAGTTTTTGTTTGTCGCATGTATTTATTGCGTCTTAGGAGTTGCCCTAAAATTATACCACTGACCTAATAAACAGCGATTACAAGAACTTCCTTGTTGTGGTCTAAAGAGCTTCCGGCCCACACAGTCAAAGACTTTAAACTTATAAGGCTACATGCGGTTTTCGATCTCTTGGTCTGGCGTTAGAATGATATTCCATAATGCAAGTTTTGTCATTAACCTGATATGAAGTAACCTGGAAATAATGTGGATTAATCCGTCCTAAACGGAACAAATATCGCCCAGCTGATATAGTCGAAATGCCTTGCTTCTTCTGCTCGGCGTTTTCTCATCAAAGCTTGATTGAATTTCAAACCGTTTCTTCCGTCATTCAAGAACCCGGGTGTTGTTGGCAGTGACGAGCGAAACATTCTGAAGTGAAAGTCTTTAAAGTCACTCATATCGCAACTATGGATTTATTCAAGTAGTAGAGATGAACAGTGTAAACAGATGAACGCTTCTTGGCGAATATATAAAAAGCTTAACACGGAGGTTCATCCAACTACGCTATTAAGAATCATACTTTTGCCAGGAGTAGATGTAACTCAAACTTACCCTTTGAAAACAGAGCTTGGACGGGGCCCTCTGGAATCTTTCCCTTTCTTTTCAGTTTAAATTAAACATTGTACGTAATGAGAGAAGCTGAAGAATTTTATTCATCGTACCTCGTTAATTGTTTCTTGAACGCTTTCTTATCTTACACAACCGTCATGTTGAACATCGTAACAATTCACGCCATCAGAAAACATCCGTCGCTATCAAAGTCTTTAAAGATATTGCTGTCAAGCCTGGCTGTTGCTGACCTTGGTGTTGGTTTAACGGCAGTGCCAATGCACGCTGCAATCCTTGCCATACAAGTAAAACAAAATACCGAAAATAATCCAACATATAACCGAACAATCATCGCTTATCTAGTCACGACGAATTTGTTCACTTTTGTATCGGGTTTCCTTGTCACCGCTTTAATTGCAGACAGATTCCTTAATATGCATTGCTGTTTCAGGTACCAGCAACTTGCGACTCGTAAGCGTGTTTTTGTTGTGGTGGTTTCAATATGGGCGTTCAGCGCTATTTTCCCGTTACTTAGGAGTTTCCTCTCCGCGGACATTGTTTTAGCGATATTCGTTACTGTTGAGTTTGTGTGTTTAACTACAGCGATATTCCTAAGCTATAAGACATATTCGGCAGCAAGGGACAAATAATCCAGATACAGGCCATGGAACTCACTGTACCCCAAGCTTCCCAGAATGGCGAGCCGGTGAATGTTGCGAGGTTACGAAAGTTTGCAATGGCAGCAGTTTACGTATGCCTTGTGTTTTTGGTTTGTACTGTGCCAAACATGTGTATGTTATTGACCCACGTGATCACCTCTAAACAAATTCATAACGTTATCAAACGTTACACGCTTACGCTACTGTTTGCTAACTCATCTTTAAATCCTTTGATTTACTGCTGGAAGATGAGACACATTCGACAAGCAGTCATTAACATCCTGCGAAGCGCTTGTTCACGTCAACACTGAAGAAAGCTGGTAACGGAACAATGCTTTATAGTAAAGCCTTGTAAATAATTAACCTGTTAAATCAAGTATAAGATATAGCTGTAGTCAGGAGATGAAATCGTTGAAAATAGTTTTAAAATCTTGTGTTTGTCACTGACTTGTAATATATAGGTGGTTAAGACGTTTCGGCTTTAGTTACTGAACCGCCTATATATTACAAGTCAGTGACAAGCATTAACTATGTTCAACATTGTAAAATCCATCTGTTCACACTTACGCAGATGATACACAGCTATATATATAGATAGATAGATAGATAGATAGTCTTTATTTACCCACGGACAATTCATCAGCTACAAGTAATGCATTAAATGGATAAAATACTCAAATACTATTTATAAAACACTATACTTAACTATACTATTTATAAAACACTATACTTTTAAAACATGGACCTAACTAAAAGCTGCTTTCCACGAATGCCGTGCCTCAACGTACTTCTTTAATTAAACGTTTAAATATCCTAAGAGACTCTGCTTGTCTTACGTCACATGGAAGACTGTTCCAAAGAGTGGCACCACTATAGCTGAAGCTATTTTTATAGTAGTTTGTGCGCGGCAATGGAACATTAAGTTTATTCTCAGAGTCTCTTAGGTTATAGGTGTTTTCTCGCCTTTCAAATTTTGAACATAAATAGTCTGGAGCTAAACCGTGCAGAGACTTATAGACCATTATGGCTCTTTGTATTTGTTGTTGGGAAGCTAGGTTTTTCCATCCCAGGTGCTCAAACAAGTGACAGGCATCAGCATCATAATTTGAATAAGTCAAAACACGGGCTGCTCTGTTTTGTAGTTTTTGTACCTTGTTCTGCAGAGTTATCCCACAGTTTCCCCAAACAATACTGCAATAGTCAAAATGTGGCTGAATCAGAGCTTGATATATTAGATGCAAAGTCGCTTGAGGGACAAGGTGTCTTATTCGTTTTATTGCCCCAATTCCAGAAGCGATCTTCTTCGTTAGTTTATCGATGTGACCGCTCCAGTCGAGTTTGTTATCGATGGTCACTCCAAGAGATTTTGCGGTGGTGACCTGGCTAACTTGATTATTATTAATTGTGAGTGTCGGAGAATCTGTGAGAGTACTTAATCTCTGCCTTGAACCGATGAGCATAAACTCGGTTTTAGTCATATTTAGCGTAAGTTTGTTTGCTCTTAACCAATTGTGGACATTTTCTAAGTCTTGGTTTACATACAACTGCAAATTGTCTACACAATCACCTGCATATGTAAGGTGGGTGTCATCGGCGTACATCCTCGGTTCACAATTGGATAAACAATTCGGAAGATCATTGATATATAACAGGAATAGCAGTGGCCCTAAAATCGTTCCCTGAGGGACGCCACAACTTAGTGAGCGACTATTAGATAACGACCCATTAATGGAACACATTTGTGCGCGATTATCTAAATATGACTCAAACCATTTGTACGCGTTTCCACATATGCCGTAGTGGCTTAACTTGGATAAAAGGATCTCGTGATCAACTGTGTCGAAGGCCTTTTTTAAGTCAAGAAAAACGACAGCGTTGATTTTGCCACGATCAATATTGTACGCCCAAGTGTCCGTGGCTTCAAGGAGAGCCGTGATAGTTGAGTGAATAGCGCGAAAACCTGATTGATGTTTACAGAGGATACTGTGTTCTTCTAAATAGGCATACAATTGATCATAGACAATTCTTTCAAACACTTTGGCTACGACTGAGATCACGGAAATTGGACGATAATTGTTGACATCGTTTCTATCTCCTAGTTTGAAAAGTGGAGTTACTCTTGCGCATTTCCAATCGTCAGGAAAAATACCTTGACTTATTGATTGATTAAAGATATTGCAAATAGGTACGCAAATGAGGTCCGCGCATTCCCGAATGAGCCTAGCAGATATCATGTCAAGGCCAGCTGCCTTTGACTTGTTGAGTTTATTAAGAAGTGAAAGAACTTTATCTCTAGTGGTTGGAAGAAGTTGGAATTGTTTATCTGTATTAGTGAGGTACTTCAGATAGTTATCGCTATCTGAAGTATTTATATTGCTAGCAAGTTTTGAACCTATGGTGGCAAAATGATTATTAAATTCGTTCGACAGAACAGTTGGATTTGTTATTGATACACCATTCACTTTCAGAGACGTAACCGACTCCTTTCCAGATTTTCGCGAAGTAAGTTCATTGATAGTCTGCCACGTCTTTCTCGAATTGACTTTGTTTTCATTGAAACTATTATGATAATAGGATCGCTTCGCTAATCTGATTTCGTTATTCACTAAGTTACGCTGTTATATATCGTTTAATCTCGCGGATAACACCAATGAGGCTGAGGCTGTGAATGCGATTGAAAACTGTATTCATGATGTTCGCGCGTTGATGTGGGATAAATAAGCTGTCGCTAAATGACAATACGAAAACGGAGTTTTTGATCATTGGCTCAGAACGTCAGTTATCGAGGGTGGCTGTTGACAAGATCAAGGTTGATCAAATTGAGGTGTCTTCTGTCTCTTCAGTGTGCAACTTGGGTGCCTGGTTCGATTCTCATTTGTACATGTCAACTCACGTGACTAAAGTTTGTGGAAGTGCCTTTTATTATCTGTACAATATTCGGCATAAACACGTTCCAAAACCTTGGGGGATATTCTAAAGTTAACAGAAATCGGCTAAAAGGACAAACATGTGTTGAATTTTTGACGGAATTGTAATTTTCGGCGGTTGTTTCGAGGAAAGTGGATTATTTGTCCAGCAAAAACGCCCTTTCGGCTGGGAAAACCACTTTCTCGCATTTCTTTCATGAACAGATTTTCAAAGTGTGCCTACATTCACTTAACATTTCCCCGATCAAAGTTTAGTCGTAGACCATATTATATCGGCCATTCGCCCATGACTCTATAAATAATTTTCGAAACCATTGTAAAGGTTGGTTTCAGAAATTTTCGAAACCACTGTTTGACCATTCATATAAGAAAAGGAGGCAATTAATAGCTATTACTGGTTTCAGAAATTCTGAAACCACTTCCGTTGACCACAGCTGGAAAGAATATGGGGAGTTAGCCATTAATAAACTGTTACTGGTTTTGGTTAATTTTGAAACCAGCTTCATTAAGTTCAAGTTCAAGTTCAAGTTTATTTCAACTCTTTTACAAGTGGATAATTCTTGGTGGACTGGGCCGCAAATAGCTTTACAGCTAATCGCGAGGCGGACCAGTCCTTAACCCTTTGACTACCAATTTATTGCATTTTTTTAGTACATTTTTAGTGATAATTAGTCTGGAGGACTAATCTTCTCCATTTAAGGAGTTGCGATGGAAATAACAGCAGGCTTGTTTCACTGCGGGCTCACTCTAAAGGTGTGACGTCACGCACATTAGCGGCTGTTGTTTGTTTACCGAGTCAACAAGCTTGATTGTGGTAAAAAGAAGCCAGAGGTGAGAGACGGTTTCTTGCTGAATGAGACGCTAAATCTGCTTCGTAGCCAATATGGCGGTGGATGGCCGAAGCTGTCTCTCTGCTAAGTTTGTGGAAGGATTCCAGGGCCTACCAAGGCAATTTGGGCTAGTTTTGACTGGTAAAAAGTTCAATCGACGTCATATTTTCCTGGTAGTACTGGGTGGCCCGACACTTACAAAAAAACTCGGAAATAGGAAATGGAAGGGTTCTATGTTCCTGGAATAGTTGACGTTCCCAGAATTCTTTTGGGGCGTGAACAAGACAACTTGAGATACGCGAGATTGGCTCCAATAAAATGGCTAAAGCGTGGCTTGCGGAAAAAGTGACAGGAAAATTTCCCTCCAGATGCCAAGGGCTGGCTTTAAGGTTTGCTGTAAATGTAGAATTTTGATTTTTGGGCAATGCTTTTTATTTAAAAGTTGACCACGAAAATGTGTAATTTTTGGTGTTGTTCTTTGGCCAAAAGACTGGCATTTTGGGCTTTGCTGCCAAAAAAACTGTGGTATGTAGCGGAATTCGGGTATTGTTGTCGGTTTTTTGGATTTGATAATTGCAAAAAGCACCATTAAGTGCTATTTGCACATTATTATGTCTTTATGACAAAATTTAAACAAGAAATAAATCATAAAAGTTAAAGCGGTATATTATACGCCAATTGGCGTCTTTGGGAGTCAAAGGGTTAAATATTACTATTATAAATATAAATATTATTACTAATATTATTACTGATTCGTCTTACGATTACATTAAACAGAATCAAAAATCGCTTAACAACATGTAAATATTACTGTCTAGGTAAAACCTAAAGGGGAAAGCTAGAGACTAAAACTTGACTCCAGTCGGAAATTTAATTTTTCATCATGTTATTTAAGGTATCTATCTCGACATATGAGTTTTCAGATTCTAGTATGTCAATTAGTTTTGTTCTTATAGTTTTTTTAAAAGAGTTTTTGGATACGTTTTTTAGTCTAGTTGGTATCCCATTCCAGATTTTAACACCAACACGTGAAAAGGCCTTAATTTGAACATTAAGTGCGGATTGTTTAGTAAAAATATGCTCAGATGTTGATGAGCGTGTGCTGTAAGAATGAATACTAGCAATTTTAGAGAATAAATTTGAAATATTAGTCGGTGCAGAATTAGTACTGATATTGTACATTAAATTGGCAATTTTCTCATAATATAGGAATTGGAGCGGTAGAAGTTTTCCTTTCAAGAAGAGGGTTATTGCATGCTCCCTTGGTTGAGCAAAGTGAATAAGACGGAGTGCACGTTTTTGAAAGACAAGGACTTTATTCACGGATGGTATCGGAAATTTTCGATACCATTTCCTGAAACGAGATGCATGTCATAGCAATGTCCGAAGACACTGAAGCCAGAAACCATTGGAGTCAGAAAATTCCGAAACCAATCATGCCACGATGAATGTTGGGTTTCAGTGCAAATAATCTGGATTAATCCGTCCTAAACACCATGTTAAACAGAACAAATATCGCTGATACAGTTGAAATTCCTTAATTGCTATAACCGTTCACGAAGATACTGTACTGCAGGACTACGACGCTCGGCTACAATCAAAACTCTTTAACCTTTATTGTCGACACGACTCTGTCACAACGACCTCCATACAACTTCCGTAACCTTAGGTCTGTAACTGCGATGCGACGACTGTAATAACCGTACAATAAGTCTTCAAAACCGAGGTATAAATAAACTCCTATAAAACGCCGAGATTCGACCTTGTTCGGGACAGTAAACTTCTAGCACGAAAAGCAAAACATGTGACTACTGTACGAGCGAACACTGGCGCCTAGTGCACAGGGTACCTATACTCAAAAACTAATGCGGTAGCATTAACAAGGCTCCCCTAAAATTCTCATCATTTTAAATGAAACAGTTCTCTCTCTTAAGGATTCGATAGTTTAACTCTGCAATATTCCGGTTTCATGTTTCTGATTCAGCAGTCGTCTCCTCTGGCTCCTCGTCGGGGAAACTCGGTCTCCCGTCAGATGATTCAAGTAACAACACAAGCTTGTTGAGGGGTCTATCCAACACTGATCCACTGGAAGATTGGACGGTCACCGATCTTACTTGACCTTGATTGTCCTGATCTACAGCGAGGACGTTAGCCAAGGGCCACTTGTTTCTGCAAACACTGTTGTCCTTCAACAGAATAATATCACCTTCAGCGAAATTTCTTCTCTGCCGTGTCCACCTCTGCCTTGTCAATAGACATCTTCCCGTTGAAATCTTCCAGGAGGTGGCAGAATGAGCTTTGTCTCGCCGGTGAGAGGTGTGTTAGGGGTTAATGGTGGCGCTGACAGCGGATCACTCAAGGTCTCGACAGTGAGCGGGCGTCCATTTACAACAGCTACGACTTCGCACAACAGAGTGCATAACGACTCGTCGTCTAGGCAGTGGCCATGCTCCTTCATAAGTGCTGCCATGATGTTCCGTACAGACCGTATTTGCCTTTCCCATACTCCTACAAAATTGCTTGCCGAGGCAGGGTTTCTGATCCAGTCGGTGCCCTGTTCGAGGAGTTGTCTCTTGATCCTTAAGTCATCAATTTCATGCAGGGCTCTCCTTTTAACTCATTTTCAGCGCCAATGAAGTTGGTGCCTTGGTCGCTGCGAATTTCTCTTACAGGTCCTCGGCGGCTGATGAAGCGCCTCAGTGTTTGCAAGAATGAATATGTTTCCATGGAGTGTGATACTTCAATGTGGATCGCGCGACTGGTCATGCATGTAAATAATGCATCATATCTTTTAACTTCCTTCCTGCCCTGTTTAACGTACGAAGGACCGAAATAGTCAATTCCACAGTCTGAAAATGGTGGTTCTGGCTCAAGGCGTGAGTTTGGGAGATTAACCATTTTCTGCTCTCCAACCGTACCACGAAGGTAACGACATCTGACACATCTTGAGATGAAGGATATGACCGCTGCAATCCGTTGATAACCAAGTAACCATTTGACCGTAACTGATTCAAAGTGAGACCCCTTCCGCTGTGGTGAGTTTTCTCATGGGCATGGCATTGCTAATGATCAGTCTTGTGATGTGACCTGACTTTGGTATAATGACAGGATTCTTGAGGTCATCTGACAGGTTAGCTTTCCTCATCCGTCCACCGACCCTAAGTACCCCATTGGAATCTAAGAACGGATCAAGCGCGTTAAGGCTGCTATTCTTCTTCAAAACACCTTTCCTCTCCTTAACAGACTGACGACGCCCGCATGTATCCTTGGATTGGGTTTGGAGGTCCTTCAAAACCTTAACATCTTTTTCAAAGACATCAGCTAGCAAGAGATTGATTATGTGCATTTCCGCTTCCCCTAGGTCCCTCACCACAAGGGATGCTGCGCTAGTACCTTCGTTATTTCCTTGACTCAGTCTGTTCTCCTGAAGGGTTTCATTTACTGGAGGTTTATTGGTAGCCTTGGTGACAATTAACTTCAACTGCTGTTTGTATTTCATACAGAGCGCTATTGCAGTCTTCAACCTTTGACAATCTTTTAAATCTGTTCAAGGTGTTTTGTCTTCCTTCGACTGCCATGGCATTGGCGGTGACCTTTGTGACATCTGGGGAACTGGGATTGTCCTCGTCTTTGTACAATGCTTGTTGAGGCCAATGATCTTCTGTTTGCCACAAGAATTCTGGACCTTTAATCCACTGTGACTTCTGCACAAAGTCCTTAGCACGGGCTTTACTCATTATGAGGGAACAATGTATCCTGTTGCGACAAGTCTGAGATAGGAGCATTGACCACATCTAACTTGTGATGCGTCAGACATACAGTGCAGCTGTGCTGTAACCATTCTCCCAAAACTGGGAGATTTGAAGCTTCTTGGAATGTCAAGTTTCTCTAGAATTGGTAACTGACTTCTCCACCTTTCCCACCTGGCGAGAACTTCTCCTTTTAGTGGCTCATCCCAGCCTTTTTCATGACAGATCTCTTGGAGTATCTGCTTTCCAACAAGCACAACTGGTGCAATAAGTCCAATCGGATCGAAGATTGAACTAATGGTTGCGAGTATTCCTCTACGGGTGCAGGGCTTATCCTTTAACTCTATCCTGAACTTAAAGGTGTCTGACTCAATGCACCATTGAACGCCTAGGGCCCTCTCGATTGGTAACTTGTCTTGACCTAAATTCAGATCCTTGACTTCCTTTGCTCTATCTTCAGGCGGTACTAACACCATCACCTTTCGACTGTTACTAACAAATTTCGTCAAGTTAAACCCTCCTTTCGCATACATCTTCTTAACATCTTATATTAGTTCTATGGCTTCATCTTCGGTGGGAACTGATTTCAACACATCGTCAACATAGAAATTCTTCTTCAGGGTTTTCGCGGCTGTCACACCATAGTCTTCTTCTCTGTCTTCAGCTGCGCGTCTCGAGGCAAAATTCGAACAACCTGGAGATGAGCCCGCGCAAAACAGATGGACCGTCATACGATATTCTTGAGGTTCCTGACTTAAGTCTCCATTCGGCCACCACAATAAGTAGAGGAAATCCTGATCCCTCTTCGTGACGTTGACTTGAAGAAACATATTCTCTATATCTGCCATGAAGGCTACCTTCTCCTTCCTGAATCTCGTCAGCAGCCCAACTAGCTTGCTCGTGAGGTCGGGCCCACGTAAAAGGTGGCCATTGAGGGACTCCCCCTGGTAACGTGCTGAACAATCAAATACCACGCGTATGTTATTTGGCTTTTGGGGATGGTAAATCCGGTGGTGAAGTAGATGCCCTACCTTTCCGTCTTGAGTCGTTAGCTCCTTGGGTTCCACCATCGGGCATATCCCTTTTCAACTATTTCCGACATGTAGCTGGTATAATCAGTACGATACTTGGCATCGACTTGGAGCCTCTTCTTTAGACTGTGAAGGCGCTGTACTGCTTGAGAGTGGTTATTTGGAAGTTGGACGTTCTCTTCCTTAAACGGCAATGGAATTTCGTAGTGCATGTCAACTCTCTGAGAAATTCCATCTTCCACTGTCTTCAGAAACCGGCGATCCTCCTGCGATAATGCGATCCCGTAATCTCTTTCCGAAAAATCCAACTCTAACCTTCGTGCAACTGCTTGAGGAGTAAAATGCTCCTAGACCTTTCTCTCAGCAACAATGAGACCATTAGCATTTCCTTCCGTGCTTTCCTTAATGATCTGAATTCTGTAGCAATGCACTGTGCGATTGTCCTCGTGGCTTACCGGGCCATTTATGTGCCACACAAGCAGTGATCGTACGGCATAGCGATCGTTTTCCTTTCCGCAAATAATATCTCTCGGTCGCACTGCACTAGGGCAGTTGAGTCCGATTAGTATCCCTATCTCAACATCTTCCATATAAGATGGCAACTTCTCACTCTGCAAGTGGGACCATCCTTGTAGTCTTTCGGGTCGCGGAATTTCATCACGATCAGCCGGAATTTGCTGTGTGACATAAGTCGTAGGCAGGAATATGCAGGTATCAGGTTCTTGGAAATGGGAAGCCACCAAACCATCAACTGCCTTGGTATCAATTTCTTGTGTGCCATGCATCGTGGTGAGCAGAAGTTTGGTGTCAATGCCTTCAATGCCAACCCTTCGCAATGAATCTTTAACAAATGTTCCGCCACTGAAGTTGTCAAGCAGAGCGTAGACACGCACCTTCATACCGGAATTGTCCTTGTGGTACAGCCAAACCGGAACTATGCTCATATTTATCGGAGTATCACCAGCCTTGGTAACATTGCAAATTGCGGAGTGGACATAAACAGCTTCATCTTCACTCTTGCTTTCGCCATTCTCCAAGTTGTTCTGTTGCCACTCTGGGTTCTCCGTTCTTCCTTTTTTCACTCGTAATCGTGTAGCGATGTTGGGTGTTTCTTGCTGCAGGTCTGGCAGGATTTCCTACTCTTTCAGACTTTGGCGATGTGGTCAGAACTGTAACACCCAAAGCATAAACCTTTCTACTTGTCAAAGTCTCTGCGCTCATTCAAGGGTTTCTTGAGGAACTCAGCACACGCATCAAGGTCGTGTTTTTCGGAACACAAGGTGCAACTGGGGAAGCGTGAGTTTGCTGCTCTGCCATCAGTTTTCAGACGTTTTCTCTCTTGGATCTTCGTTCTCCCAGCCTGCGATACTTCTCAGCTGTATCCTTTGGTCTTATTTCTTGTTCTGAGTAGACTGGGTCTGTCACCAGGTCAGCTTGCTCTGATACAAACTGGCAGAAATCACTGAAGCTAGCCATCCTTGCCTTGCCACTTTTAATTCTGCTGGCTCTTTCGGTCCATTTGCTTCAAAGATATCTTGGCAGCTTCTCCCATAGCTGACGCAGAACGTTGGCTGTGTTCAGATCATTCATGTATTCCATCCCGGTAATAGCATTCTTCCTTGCTCAATAGCAATGGAAAACTCGTGTCATCCTGTTCCGTCGTTTGGTTTCACAGCAGGCGGGCAGGGTAGGTAAGAGACCTCGTGCTTGTTGAGTGACAATCATTTCTGACAGCTCTACTTGTTTCCTCTGAACACTCAGAAAGTCTTAATATGCAACTGCATTTCAACACAACTTGAATCCCTTCCAGATACATCTGTACTCTTTTGCTTGTCTCCTCGGGTTTGCATAGTGGCAGTAAGTACCCCACACTCTTCCTCAGTAGTGCGGATGTTCCTTGAAACAAAAGGCTTCGCATCTGGGTTCATCGGAGCGGCTGTTTGAGCACTGCTAGTTGTACTGGGCATAGCCTCAGACGTTAGCGTTGTAGTGGTACTAACAAGAGCTGAACCTTGCACTGTACTAAGTGAAGCAGTCTTAAATGTTGCCTGATCACTAGTCGAAATGGGCGTCGATGTAATTTAACTTTTGTGGTTCCCAGATAGCCATTTATGCCATCAGTAACTTGATCTTCCTCATACTGCTGATAAATCTTTTCTTCTACTTTGGCTTCTGCAATTTGCTGTCGAAGCTCGAGCTCTTCTGCAGCCATCCTAAATGCTTGTTTCTCCTTCAAGAATGAAGCCTTAACCTCTAACGCTGCAGCCTTAGCCTTTGCTTCAATTAATTTTGACTTGGTAGACGCCTTGAGTGAAAGGACGCCATAGAATACGCTGAGCGTGAGTCGCATTCATCGCCATGTAACGTTTTTGCCTCTTTCAGAAATTCAATAATTCTTTGTTCAAGTCAAGTTTATTGTGTATATACACTTAGCTTTTGTGAGGACAATCTCACCAGCTAGTTTGCCGGTATAACACAGAAAGGAAAAGTGAAAAGAACTAGATTGAAATAATGCTTACAACAAATAACTAAGAATGCACCCTTTGTTTGAATCGAAATACATCTTTGTTATGGGCATCATACCAGTCCAGGGCAATTTGACATCATCATCATCATCCAAAGTCTTAGTATAGACATCATGAGCATTCTGCATACAACTGATCAAACTGCATGACTTCCAATCGCACTTGGTTTTCATTCTTAAAATGGTTCTCATCTGTTTATTTAGGTTAGTCAAAGCAGTTTTTTCGATTACTCTTTAACCTTTCAATCTCAAATTGCCTACCCTTGTCTGTAGGAATCCTTTACCTGGTATCATCTTGAACTGCCATGTTTTCGGCGCCTTCAAGCTTTTTAATGTCGTTCAGCGGTGATATCGCACTTGGTGGTAGATACGTGGTGTTTCACGTAATGTAATTATCATTTAGAGGTTTGATATGGCCGAGTAGAACTGCTCTACCTATCAGAACACTACATGACAATTTGATTAAAGACACCACGTACCATGACACATGGTGAACGTTCTGGTGACGTTTCGAAACACAGCGACTCCAACGCCACGAGTTCCTTTTCAATTTCAAATTCGCCAACAATACCTTCCTTCTGTCGATCCTCCTCGAATGTAACATTCTTTCACTGTAAATCGCCGTCCATAACTGATGTTTACCATTCGCAGGGTCGAACTATAACCCTTCACGAAGATACTGTACTGCAGGACTACGACGCTCGGCTACAATCAAAACTCTTTAACCTTTATTGTCGACACGACTCTGTCACAACGACCTTCATACAACTTCCGTAACCTTAGGTCTGTAACTGCGATGCGACGACTGTAATAACCGTACAATAAGTCTTCAAAACCGAGGTAAATAAACTCCTTTAAAACGCCGAACTTCTAGCACGAAAAGCAAACATGTGACTACTGTCCGAGCGAAAACTGGCGCCTAGTTCACAGGGTACCTATACTCAAAAACTAATGCGGTAGCATTAACACTTGCTTCTGCTCGGCGTTTCCTCATCAAAGTTTGGTTGAATTCCAAACCGTTTCTTCCGTCATTCAAGAACCCGGGTGTTGTTGGCAGTGACGAGTGAAACATTCTGAAGTGAAAGTCATTAAAGTCAGTCATATCGCAACTATGGATTTATAACTGATGAAGGCTCAAGAGTTAGTCGAAACGTATTTAAAGAACCGCCTATATATTACAAGTCAGTGACAAACAACTATTTTCAACGTTGTAAAGAACCTATTCACATGTTGTTTTCTTACCTTATATAACGATTATTGGAGTTGAAGCTTGACCAAAAGAATTTCCTATGCGAAGGGCAGATGAGGCGATTTGATTGGAAAATGTCTCCCACGGGCCACTGAGAAGGATCACTAAAATGTCATAAACCGGTATACTAAGCAAATTGTTTCCTGAACAGTCACTTATGTCCAGGTTTGCATGCAGCTGCAAAATTTGCCATTTTTCGTTTCCAAGCTAAAAATAACAAAAAAGTCGATAAGGTTGACCAAATTTCGCGTTTATTGCGATTTTTCCAATTTTTCTTTTCCCAATTTTTTGCAAAATAACTTCGCAATTTTCGCAAAAGTTGCATTTTTCGTTGGGGCCTCTCAACCTGCCATTCTACTGCTTTTCATTGACTGGACTCGATGAACTTTCCAATTTTTGCAAATTTCGCATCTGCATGCGTGCAAACCTGGACATATCTGTAACTTAGAGGACATTTTTGCACTTCTCAAAACAGATTTAACTGTATGGTTAATTATAAAACTTTCGGAAACGATTACATAACAAAGTGGGTGCGTAAAAGCTCAGGACATGAAACTGAGGTGCAGTGAAATTTCGAGAAAAAAATTTGTTGGCGAGTAACATTCAGTCGGATTCCTGCGGTTCGTGTTTGAAGATATTACTGCAAGAACAGGTTGGCTTTGAATAATATGTTTTGTGATTCACGTAAATCCAAGACACGAGAACAGTCACAAATCTCTAGTTCTTTGCCATTCTTTATTGTCGTCGATCGGCCCATTCAGCGCTCCACAAGCGGAATACTCAGCCTGTGCTTGCAACCGCAACAGTTAAGCTCGAAAAATACTTCAAAACAACTCCATAAAGAACGAGAAAGAAAAGCGAAAAGGGCTTAACATTTCGTGACTGAACTGTCCAAAAACCTAAATGATCACGTGACCAAAAAACAAAGAAATACATTAAAATAATTATTATTGGCGGGAAAAGACACGACATGTTTGCACACCATTTACTGGCTTGCAAGTTTTGACGATCTGCAATAGCACATAGTGATGACGTTTAGAAAAAATTGTTTTAGAAATAATTTTCATTGAGTTGTTTATAATTAAGTCAGAGAAATCCTCATGTTAGCAAGACATCGATAACAACTACCAAATATGAGCAATATGAGCTGTTCACCTAAAAAATATCGATTCTCGTGAGAAATATGATTTAATCATTTCTTTCGAAACGTTTAGAAATTAAACCACTTTCGAGACACTGAAGAAGAAAATCCGACTAATTTTCTTTCAGTTTTATTAATGACGCAGGGTTTTCAAAAGTACGTGTCTGTACTTTTGAAACTTTTGTACACGCTCTGAACAATCATATTTCCTATTAGCCAATCATAACGCGCATCTGACAACACATGAACCAATCAAAATTCGCGTTATAAAAATCAATTTATTAAAGCGATTTTAGCTTTGAATCTTCCTAAATCGTGAAGTTCGGCGTGGACTATTTTTAAGCTGATACGGTCTCAGACTCAGAGAAAATACATTTTGCCCAAATTTGACAGCCAATCGGATGTGCAAAGCTTGATTTGAAGCATTTAGTCTGTAGCATATATAGCTTACCTGTAAGCTTAGTTTGGTGAGCGTTTTCATCCTATAGAGAATTTTATTGTAGTACTTAACTCTTTCCCTACCGGTCGATTTGGTCGCTTTTTTTGCAACTTTCGGAGGGTAGGAGGTCAAATCGACCTGGTTACTCTATATAAGGGGTTACCACGGCGATTTCGCTGGTCCACAACACCGAAGTTCTATTTTTGTTGTCACGCTCGTCACGCTAGCTGTCGTTTATTTCTAAACGAACACTGCAGCTAAAATTCGTTGCTTATTTGATTTATAAGTGTGTTTTTCGAGCC
>JAEMWC010000042.1:1802500-1815000 GCA_016490735.1 Pachyseris speciosa | reverse complement strand
TCGATTATCCGAACTCTCGATTATCCGGAGTATTCAGCTCAGTCCCCATGAGTCCGGATAATCGAGGTTCAACTGTACCATTTTGAGAGGAATCGTGGTGTGAAGAGCAGTCATTCGAGATAAAGATCGAGGAGTATTATATAAGAACCAACTAGTACTTTCACAGCAATCTCGGAAAAGCTCTCCTTAAGGTCACGATAGCTTCTTTCTTAACACCAGTCTGGCTGTTCTTAGTTGGTACATGTAGATACAACTTAGAAGGAAGGCAAGTTTTGAAAGTATTCATTAGTTTGTAATTTTTTTCTGTACTTGCACACGCATACTTGATGAGGGTATAACAAGAGTATAGCAAGAGTATATGACCTTCCCATTAAAAGTTCGAATGTTCTACCTCCGCGTTACAGGAGACTCGTGGGAGTTGCGCCTTCTGTGGGAGCTGAACAGTATAGGCTGGGTACCCTGTGAGAGCTGGGCATTCTCAGTCTGCAGCCAGCCGATATTTTGCAACTTCGAGAATCCACAAGTACTTTCTCAAAGGAAAATTATACAGCATTGCATCTCGGACATACTGTTTAGCGTAACAACAGTTGCTATACCAACGGGTCAGCAATATCAGGTTATCTTTTGCTGTATCATGCGATCTATTGCGTATGTCTTTTTGACTCACAGGTTGATAAAATTTTTTATGAGGTGCCTGAGGAAATTACCAGGAGTTCGGGACTAAAGAAAGTAAGGAGCAAAACTGCGTGAAGACTCTTACCATCCGGTATAAACATTTGAAACCATTTCTCGTGAATAAACTATAAATCTAAACAAGACTTTTGCATGGCATCATTCTCTGGTTAATATAAATCGTCCCAGTATCGATGATCTTCGTCAAAGGGATAGTTAAAGGGGACATTTTAATAGCGACAGACATTAGTTATGTAACGTTATTTTTTAGGAGAGAAAGCAGCTGAATCTTTTACTTCATATTATGTATCTGCACAGTATGCCTTGATGGCTACGGATGCTGTTCCCGAATAGAATTAGGCCCAAAAGCCTTCTCCAGTATACAAGTCTCCTTCCTTCGAAGAATTTATAAGGAGATGGTCCCGTACAAGTTTAAAGAGTGGCAACGATAATAATAACCTAGATCACCCTCCCCGCTCGGGATCCCTCCCAGACATAACCCTCCCTCCCCTTCCGGAACCCTTCCCAGACTCAACCCCGATCCCCACCTTATGTCGGAATTATATCTTTATTTTATGATATTGATGGAGCCAAACATAGCCCAAAATGAATTCAATTCCACCTAGAAAATGCCGAGATGGCGAAACGAAAGAAGGAGTCACGAAATCGCATGATAGCTGAGAAAAAGCAGAAAATTAATGCTTTTATTCAACTTTAAGCTAAGAGTAAGCTAATTTCGTGGAATCACAAGAAAACCTTTCTTCTATACTGAATAAATTTTAACGGCACGTCAAGTTTCATAACAAAGTTTTTTTCTTTTAGGAGCGAAAGCAGAGAAGGCTTCCCTGAACGGTCGAGAGCATTTACGTTTAGCGATGTATGTTGAAGTCCGGGGCTGAAGTAAGGATACAGTCCGTTTGGGTTTGAAGATTTATGCGAATACAGCTAGGTTGGCACTAAATAATATGTCAACAGACCACTTTTAATATTCGGTACAGCTGGTTTGTAATTGACAAACAGTAATTGCGCTTAAAATAGTGTATGGAGGTGATCACGACAGCAAATTTGTTTTCATAGCACCGTTTATCGTTTTGTGTGCCAGATGCCCCTGTCAGGCGGTCATTGATACCAAACGCCAAATAGCTGATATCCTTGATCTTGCCCTGGAAAATATAACTTGTTTGAGGTTCATTTCTTTAAAGAAAACCGACAAAAAATGAAACCTAATCTTTTGCGTTTTGACACCCCATATTTATTTACTAGATATTCCAATAAATTTTGAAGCTTTTTCTTTACAAATGAAGTAGTCAAAGACGCCTATAACCCCCCTGCGTAAGGCAGAAACACACCGGACGCCAAATTCCCTCAAAGAGAAGAAGACAATTCCAATTCTGTGATGCATGCTCGTTATATTCAGTGGTATTCAGGCAAAAAATGCAGGGAAGTCGAAGACAATTGTGCCCAGAAAATTTCAGTTTAATTTTTGAATCTGCTTTTCAGTCAGTCACCCGCTAGGATAGGGCTTCACTTATAATCATTTGCCGTAATAATGGAAATGCATTGAAAATGAAACCCTAATTACGTCAGTGTTGTTTGATACCAAAACCCTGAGCTCCTACCAGCCCGAACGAATTTTACTTCTTTTCTAGTTCCTCACATGACTAGCATCCTCATTATACAATGTAGTAATTATATTTTGTTTATAAAGAAACATTCTGCAGAAACGAAAAGGATAATTAAACCACCTGCGATGCTTAGAAAGGCCTCTTATTTGGGAGTCATTTTATGTAGCGACACATGAAAATTCTCTTTTCGCACGTTGTTATTGGATCTTATTGCGACGTCGGCTTGGCGGCCGTCGTTACTTAATGCATCGATATATCGAACATTACCTCAATTAGTGTTGTTTCCAGTAATGAATAATACATTATTTAGTCATAGGCTATCAAAGCCGGATAAGGTACTGATATTATAGCTGAGGATTTATTCAGTAGTTGAGGAGAACAGCTGAAACAGATCAACGCTCCTTGGTTAATAACAAGTGATACCACACTTTTAGCCAGCAGAGCAGACATAACCCTCAGACTTTCGCTTTGAGAATACATCCTGGGGAGTGCCCTCTACAACATTGGTCTTACTGTTGAGTTTAAACGTTATAGATAATGAAAGAAGGTGAAGAATTTTATTCAACGTACCTGGCTATTTGCATCTTGAACGTTTTCGTTTCTTATACCGCCATCACGTTGAACATTGTAACAATTCACGCCATCAGAAGAACTCCGCAGCTGTCGAAAACGTTAAAAATATTACTTCTTAATCTGGCTATTTCTGATCTTGGTGTTGGCTTAATGTCTGGACCGTTGCACATGGCAGTTCTTGGGATGAAGATGACACAAAATACTGGAAGAAATCCAACTTACAACCTGATATTAATTGCATTTACCGCACATGCGACTGTATTTTCTTTTGCGTCGTGTATCCTCGTAACAGTTTTAATTGCAGACAGATTCCTGAGTATTCATTCCTATCTCAGATACCAGCAACTCGTGACTCATAAGCGTGTTTTTGCAGTGGTGATCTCGATATGGGCGTTTAGCGCGTCTCTTGCGATACTTGGACTGCCTATCTCGGAAAATATTATTTTTGCAATAAAGTCTATTATTCTTTTTCTCTCTGTAACGACGGTAACATTATTAAGCTTCAAGACATACTTGGCCTCACGAAGCCACATAAGCCAAATTCATACCATGGAACTCACTCTACAACAAGCAGCGGGGAATGGAGAGATGGTGAACGTTGCAAGGTTAAGAAAATTTGCAATGGCAGCAGTATATGTGTGCCTTGTGTTTTTGGTTTGTTATTTGCCACACATCTGCATTTTATGGACAAGAGTAATAACCTCTAAACCGCTATCTGTGGTCTTACACCACTACACCGTTACAATGAAGTTTGCAAACTCATTTTTAAACCCTTTGATTTACTGCTGGAAGATGAAACACATTCGGAAAACTGTCGTGAACATCCTACGAAGCGCATGGTCGAGTCACCACTGAATAGACCTTTTACTAACTAAACAGTGCATCAGCAAAGCCGTGTCAACAACTGTTGGTTCAGAGTATTCCTATCTTATACAACGATTATGACGAGTGATATAACCAGCTAGAAATACGTGAACCTGAATAACTCTTTAAGAAAACATCGGGTGGAATGATCTGATTCCGAACGGCCTTCTATTGATCAGTTACTGAAGAGGAACTAGCCAAGACGACCAAGGCACTCAGTGCTAAAATTCTTCATCAGTACCAACAGCTTACCGGTAACTGCGCTTTTCAAAGGAATGTATAGTTGTGATCACGACAGCAAATTTTCCTTTCGATTTTGTTTTCTCAGCGCTGTTTATCGTTTGGTTTGCTAGATATTCATACTAGGCGGTCATTGATACCAAATACCAAATAGCCGATATCACTGATATAGCTCTGCGGGGGAAAATAGAAATTATTTCACGTTTATCTTTCAAAAACAATGAGACCTAATCTTTTGAGTTTTGACACCCCATCTTTGCTAATTAGAGACCCCTATAAACTTCGAAGCTTTCCTTTAAATAAAAATAAAGAAGTCCAAGACGTCCATAATAATTCACCTGCGTAAAGCGTAAACATACAGGACACTAACTTTCCTCGAAGAAAAGAAGGTAATTCTAATTCTTTGTTGTATAACATTCATTGGTAAATAGTATTATTTACAGCTCTGGATTTAGGTGAAAAATGCAGGGAGGTCGAAGACGCTTCAGTGTAATGCCCAAAATATTTCAGTTCAATATCTAAATCTGCTCTTCAGCATTAGTAATAATTAGAGAAATATTAGCGTCAGTCACCCGCAAAAATGGAGCTTTATAATAAAAATAAGCAGTAATAATAAAAGATTGACAATTAAGCCTCTTTGAGTTTCTCCATTGGCATATTCGGCGAACAAGGCGAGAAAAGGTTTAAATACGCGATAGAAAAACTAGGAGATGATGATTCAGCAGTTCTAAAAAGCAAGGCAAGAAAAATAACGACGAAGAAATTCGCGCGTCACTTCGCCATTGAAACAGTGCTCTCACGAAAGACTTCCTGTCCGCCATGATGGTCAGTCCCAGTCCCCCACCAATTACGTTGGTATTGTTTGATAACAAAACCCTACCCTCTTACTAGACGAATTTTCCTACTCTTTTCACTTCTAGTTCCTCACATGAACAGCATGCCGATAATACAATGTAGAAGTTACACTGCATTCATGGGACAGTGCCGGCCCGGCGGAAAAATTAGACACACTTTGTAGAAACGAAAAGGGTAATTAAATCATACGCGCTCCTTTAAAGACCTTTAAAATTTAGCAGGATTTTTACGTAGTGACACAGATGGAAAATTCTCTTTGTCGCACGATGTTATTGGATCTTATTGCGACGTCAGCTTGGCGGCTGTCACTACTTATTCATCTATATATTGAACTGACATTGCGTCAAACAACGCTATTCGCAATCCAGTAACGAGTAATACATTATTTAGTCATGGGCTATCAAAGGATAAGGTACTAATATCATAGCTGAGGATTTATTCAGTAGTCGGAGGTGAATAGTTGAAACAGGTCAACTCTCCTTGGTAAACAAGATGTCTATCACGGTTCATCCATCTCCGCTAATAAGGACCGTACTTTATCCAGCAGAGCAGATCGAACTCAAAGTTACCTTTTGAGAACAGAGCTTGGGCTGAGTGCTCTAGAAGTTTGCCCTTAGTGCTCACTTTAATCGTTATATACATAATGAAACCAACTGGAGACTTTTATTCTTCCGTCACGTGCCTCGCTAACTGCGTCTTGGACGCTTTCGTATCTGTTGAACATTGTAACGATTCACGCTATCAGAAAAACTCCCTCGCTATCAAAGACCTCAAAAGCATTGCTGCTGAACCTCCTCACGGTTCCCGATCTTGGTGTTGGAGTAACGGCTGAGCCATTGACCGTTGAAATTCCTACCTCAAGGGTTACAGAAAATGCCGAAAATAATCCAGCTTATGAGAGAACAATCATCGCTCAACTAATCATTGCGAATTTGTTCACTTTTGCGCCATGTATCCTCGTCACAGTTCTAATTGCAGACAGATTCCTGAGTATTCATTCCTATTTCAGATACCAGCAAACTTGTGACTCATAAGCGTGTTTTTGCTTTGGTGTTCAGCGCTATTCTTTCGGTACTAGGATTTTCCTCACCACACCCGTTGTTTACCTATTTTTGCAACCTGCGATCAGGCGTTCTTTTTTGGTTTACTTAACGAGTCGTCTGTCGCTTGTCCCCGGCATACATTTCTTTGAAAGAATTGGCAAGTTTGGGGTCTCATATTTCCACAAGTTTGAGACAGAATCTTATGAAACCTCGCATAGTTACTAAATTTGGCATGATGAATCGATCTATGGAGGTTGTTTATCGTTTATATGAAAAATATGAAACATTGTTATTTTGCGTGACGTCGTTGAAGTGGTCCATTGTATTGGTGGTTTTCACGTCACGCAGGTATCACGCAAAACAGAAAATAAAATCGCTTACCATTCAATAAATGAAGTCAAGAATCTGAGATATTGTAGAGGAGCAATAAATAAAAAAGTGTCAAAGTTTTAGGGCTGTGCTTTATTCCGAACTCGAATTATTCGGCAAAGGATGTCACTCCAAATTGTAGTGTTTAGTATGGGACGCCATTTTGCATCAACATGGCGGCCGGAAAGGAGCGGAAACATCTGGAGTCTTCTTTGGCTCTCTAAAAACATTTTTTCTCTCTGCTTAACTTGAAAACATTCGCATAGACACTTCTCTTAACATATTGGTTATTCAGAACTCGAAATCATGAGGCTAATCGATATTTTCGTGTACGTGACATCTCTCAAAAGCAATCCAGATGTCACGCATTGTGAAAAAATTCCAAATTCAAACTGCTCTATTTTTAAAACAAAGTATGCTACCGAGCTGAAAACAGGCCAGCAGATATATCTTTAAAAATATCCTTTACCTGATGTAGGTAAAAAATAATATTATTATTTTCTGACGTAACGTGCAAACCAAGAATTTGGGCCTGTTCACATGGAGCGAGGGTGTGCCTGCTAACCGAGTTACCCTGCTAACAGAGCTACTTTATGAGGGAATTTTAAAATGAGGGACTTTTCTTATGAGGGACTTTCTTTTTCCGTCTCCTCCGCCTGCTGATATCAGTTTTTGCGACTCGTTTTCCAGGTCGATTATGGTCTTTTTATTTACCTTTGTTTTTATTATTTTTTTTCTCGTGTGTACTTTTCTCTTCTGTGTGCATGCAGTTTCTTTTTCAATCGGCTTACTTTTCCCCCTTTGTTGTCAGGCATATCTACTCACTGATTCCTTTAACGCCAATTTCTGGATTACTTTATGTTTCGCTTTTTCAACAAGGCAACTGAATTTTGCATGTAAAGCGCAGCCCTCTGAAAGTTGTTTTGGGATATATTCTAATTCTCTCCAACTGTTATTAACACGTAGTATACAAGCGGAGCAGCAATTGTTGTTATCTTTTATTCTTTTACTTTCAGTGACAATGAAATTAGAATAATTTCGCTCAATGTGCGGGGCTTAGGGAATAGCACCAAAAGAAGAGAAATTTTCAACTGGCTTCGCGCCAAGGAGAGGTCAATTTACATGTTACAAGAAGTTCATTGTTCTGCTGAAACATCTGATCTATGGTCGACAGAGTGGGGATATTATAGTCTTTTCTGTGGTTTTTCAAGTAGAAAATCCGGAGTATGTATTCTTTTCAACAATAACTTTGAACTTAAATTTTGAAGACTTTTATGGATGACGAAGGTCGTTATATTTTATGCGATATAATGGCAAAAGGAAAAAACATCACTCTTGTGAATTTATAAGCGCCAAATGATGATAATCCCAACTTTTTTGACACCTTGTCTACTCACCTTGTGGATTTTCACTGCGAAGAAATAATTATGGGAGGTGATTTCAATTTGGTTATGGATATAGAAAAAGACAAAAGAGGAGGTTTAGCAAGAACTCATCAAAACGTCAAAAAAGTTCTAAATGATTTCTGCGAAAATATGGATCTTGTTGATGTCTGGCGGATTCTAAACCCGGATATTAGCAGATCCACATGGCGCCAAAAGCACCATGAAATACACTGTAGACTTCATTTCTTCCTGGTATCTCAAAGTATCTTGGACGTCACTTGTGTTGATATAACACCTGGCTTCCAAACCGACCATTCCATGATATGTCTAAATTTATCCTCCCATACCAACAAAAGAGGTCCTGGGTTTTTTACATCTCTTTTAAATGACGAGTCTTACATTAACCTAATAAAGGAAACTATTCATGAAACGATAGAGGAATACAAGGATGAAGAGTCAGTAAGCCCGACTCTATTATGGGATATGATTAAATTAAAAGTGTACGAAAAATCTCTCAAGTTTTCTGCGGAAAAAATGTAAAACTTGTAATAAACAAGCTACCCTTGAAAATATAATCTCTCGATCGCCCTATCTCAACTTTATCAACGTTTACTCAAGTATTTGAAAAACTTATACATAAGCAGCTTATCAATTACATTGAGAAGCAAAAAATCCTCTTTCAATTTCAATTTGGCTTTAGAAAAGGACATTCAACCGCCGAAGCTATAACTGATATCACAAATACGCTAAGAAAAGCCGTTGACAATAACTTATACACTTGTGGTGTCTTCCTAGATTTTTCAAAAGCTTTTGATACTGTGAACCATATAATCTTGTTGAATAAGTTACACTCTTATGGAATAAGGGGGATACCTCTGAACTGGTTTCAAAGTTATCTTTCAAATAGAAAACAGTATGTAGAATTGGATGGAGTTAAGTCCCCAAATCAGACTATATTATGTGGAATTCCACAAGGGAGCACCCTCGGACCTCTCCTATTCCTAATTTACATTAATGATTTGCCAAATAGCTCAGAACAATTAAGTTTTAAAATCTTTGCAGACGATACCAATGTATTTGCATCCGCTAGGGATATAAAAACACTTGAACACTTGATGAACTCTGAACTAGCCAAAGTGAAAAGATGGTGTGATATTAACAAACTGTCTATAAACATGAGTAAAACAAACTTCATGATACTTAAATCGGCAAGAAAAAAGGATATCCCAGTCAATCTTAACATAATAAATAGCGATGGGTCTTCTTATTCATTACAACGAAAGCAATGTATAAAGTATTTAGGTGTTATGATTGACGAATCTTTAAGCTGGAGATATCACATCTCTTTTGTCTGTTCCCGTATATCTCGAAACACTGGAATAATATCGAAATTGAGACATTACCTCTCAGTTAAACAACTTACACAAATTTATTATAATTTAATCTATCCTTATATTTCTTATGGCATATTAGCTTGGGGAGGTGTATATAAAACACATATTAGTAAAATTCAAGTAAAACAAAACCATATTGTAAGATTAATATTTTTTGCCACAGCATTTGGAAGTGAAACAGAGAACGCTAAACCTTTGCTGAATTTAATAGGCCTCTTAACAGTTAATAATATCTATTGTCTACAAGTCTCAAAATTCGTGCATTCATGGCATAAAGGCTGCCTGCCTGAACTTTTCGACAACATGTTTCAATATGCTAGTGATACACACCACTACAACACGAGATATACAGCTAAGAAAAATCTTTATAAGCCGAGTGTACGAACTAACGTAGGTAAACAATCAATCTCTTTTATGGCTACGGACATTTGGAAAGACATCCCAACGCATTTAAAAAGCTCAAGTGTGTTCACATTTCCTAAGAAAATTAAACGCTATCTACTCTCTGAACAACAAATAAAATAAAGTTTCGTTTTACTGATGAAGCAACATACTTCATGTAAATAAGTTCACCCTTCCTTGCATTTCTTTTTATCTTACTTTTCTTTTCTTTTATTTTACCTGCCACTTAGAACCTAAATTGCTCAGGGAGCTAACAAGAAAACCTACTGGTTCATTTAGCTTCCTAGCTTGCCCATTGTTTTTATTAGTTTAGATTAACATATTTTGTAAATTTTGTAGATTGTAATTTAAAAAAAAAGTATACATTGATAAAAGCAAATAAAGATTATTATTATTATTGAATCCTCGAACTTAGAACAACAACGTAGGAAGTCCATACTTGATAATCTTGAAGCTTCAAAACTAGAACTAGAGGAAATAGTTAAAATGTGCACCAAAGGAGCTATTCTAAGATCTAAAGCTAAATGGTACAATGAAGGAGAAAAGAATACGCAATACTTTTTAAATCTTGAAAAACGTCACTTCAAACGTAGTACGATAAGTCAACTTAAGACGAGGGACAATACTTACATCACTTCCGATAAAGACTTTCTTTCTACCGCTGAGGCCTTTTATCGGGATTTGTATCAGTCTCCGATCCTTCCAATGACAGAAAATGACTACTTTGAAAATGTAAATAATCCAAAGTTAGACCCAAGCGAAGTTTGTCACTGTGAAGGGCTGCTGACTAAACAAGAATGTTTTGAAGCGCTTAAAGACATGCATTCAGACAAATCCCCTGGTAACGACGGCCTCCCCGCAGATTTCTATAAAACTTTTTGGAACGAAATAGCCAGTCCTTTGTTAAAAGCTCTTAATTATGCCCACGAGACAGGTAAACTCTCCATTACTCAAAAAAGTGGAATCATCAAGCTAATTCCTAAGAAAGATGCAGATCCACTTTTGATAAAAAATTGGAGGCCGTTAACTCTTTTAAATTGCGATTATAAGATAGCTACGAAAGCCATAGCAAATCGGCTAAAGAATGTGATCCCTAAGCTGATTGACAACGACCAAACGGGTTTTATTAAAGGTCACTTTATAGGGGAAAACATACTTTTAATTGACAGCATTATTAAATATGCCTCCGAAAAAAACATCCCAGGGCTTTTACTGTTTGTTGATTTTGAAAAAGCCTTTGATTCCTTGGACTGGACCTTTATTATCAGAACTTTAGAAAATTTTGGTTTTGGCCCATATTTTATTCATTGGATCAAGCTTTTCTACAAAGATATAGAGAGCTGCGTTTTAAACAATGGCTGGGCTAGCAATAGCTTTAAGCTTCAAAGATGGGTCAGGCAAGGCTGTCCTCTTTCTCCCTATCTTTTTATTTTATCGGCCGAAATATTAGCTAATGCGGTAAGAAAGAGTAGTATAATTAAGGGAATTTGTGTTAATAATGAAGATATAAAACTAAGCCAATACGCTGATGATACTACCTTTATTCTTGATGGAACGAAAGAGTCCTTGGCGGCTACCTTTCACCTACTTGAGCGTTTTAGTCTTTCCTCTGGCCTTAGAATTAATTATAAAAAAACTGAATCATTATGGATCGGTTCTTGTGCAGGTAAAAAAGAAAATCTCCTCCCAGAAAAAATATCCAATGGAATGACAACAAAGTTAAGTTTCTGGGTGTCTGGCTCTCTACAGATCCCAACATCACCATGAGAACTAATTATGATGAAAAATTGGAAAAGATTCGAACTGTTTTAAATTGCTGGAAACTTAGACGGTTAACACTCATAGGAAAAATTGTTGTTCTTAAGAGTTTAGCTGCTTCACATTTACCCTATATATTAGCGCGGTTGGTAATTGATGAAAAATTTCTCAAAGAGATAAATCAAATATTCTATGACTTCTTATGGAATAACAAAGGAGATAAGATTAAACGTAATGTTTTGATTAACAGTTATGATAAAGGTGGGCTCAAAATGATCGACATCTTTTCGTACAATAAATCCCTTAAATTAGCATGGGTAAAAAAGTATCTTGATGCGGAAAATACGGGAAAATGGAAACTCTTTTTTGAGCAAGAGCTCGAGAAATATGGTGGAAGACTTCTTTTCAGTGGCAATCTCAATAAAAAGGATACTATGGAAATTATTGATGTTAACCACGCACTAATCCGAGAAATTCTGTGTATATGGGCAGAAGTTAATTTCGAAGGTTCGATCCAATCACAGAATCAATTTTTGGAACAACCTCTATGGTACAACTCATTAATTAGAGTAGGGAATAAACCAATTTTTTACAAAAAGTTATTTTCAAAAGGCATTTCTAAAGTAAAAGATATAATGAGAGACCACAATAAGTTTTTCTCTTTATTTGAAGTATCGAATATCTACAACATACAAATACAACCATTAACCTTTTTTGGACTCGTTTCTTCAGTTCGGTCTATCAGACCCCCTGCGACAAAAGAATCAAGTGAAACAAGACGTGAAGATTTCTATATTTCTTTTATTAAAAGTCGGAAGGCCAACAAACTGGTTTATAGGAAGCTCATTTCTTTGAAAGCTAACAGTCCTGAAAAAAGCCAAACGAAATGGGATGCCAACTGTGAACCTGACAATTGTTATAAGCCTGACTGGAAAAACGCCTATAAACTAGCTTTTCGCTGTACCAAGGGTACTAAATTGGCCAACTTTCATAATAGGTTTTTACATAGAATATTACCGACGAATTGCTTTTTGACAAAAATTGGCCTTAAAAATGATTCTAACTGCACCTTTTGCGGAGATTTCCCTGAAGAACTTTCTCATCTCTTTTGGCATTGTGAAAAATCCACTTCTTTTTGGGATGATTTAATACTGTGGTTAAAGAAGAATGCCATTATCCCATATACTTATCAAAAGAGTATGTCTGTTTTATTAGGTTTGAAACCAGAAAGCTCTTCACGTCATAATATTTTACCTAATTTTTGTTTCCTAATTGCCAAGTTTTTCATTTGGCGCTGTAAAATTAGGGAAACCCGTCCAA
>JAEMWC010000042.1:1787500-1792500 GCA_016490735.1 Pachyseris speciosa | reverse complement strand
TTAAAAACTTTAAGACAAGTTTTTAAGACCTTTTATTTTTTGTGCTGTCCCATGGCGTTTTTGCAACAGAATAAACGCTCATATTTTTGGTCCGTTTACGGTGTGCTAAAGTAAAAAAAATGATCACCTGGCAATAAAAATGGTTAGTTTTAACCACAGTCCCAGATTTGGGAAAGTTGTAGGTTTTCAAAGTATGCGACGTTTACGTCGTAAATTTTGCTGTCCCGTAAAATCAAAGGGCTCTCTGAGCCAAGTCGTGTATGCGGTGTTAGAGTAACTAGAGGTTTGTGATGGTGGATAGGCAAGAATTGGCCAAAATGTTGACTGTGTAGCTTAGAATGAAAACGTAAAGCTTGTGGGATGTGGCCGGAGTGACAAGGATACTTCACAAATTAACGTGATCAAGCAAGCTGAGCTGAAGCCACTCTAAGGGCACTAAGGCTTAGAATGAGATCTGTAGCTGAAACATGGCTTGTTTAATTCCTTCTCCTGGTACAAAAATAAACAAAAATTGTCTGAATTTTCCGCTACACCTGGTTGCTGCAACAGTGTATCTGTAATCCCTGAAGGGAATTCAACAACACACCAGTGAAAACGTTGTTTTGGTAATTCTTTATTTTATCCTTTGTAAGAATTTCAAAAGTTTGCAAATCACCACTTGTTTTGTCAGGGTTTTGAAAGAATTCACTCTACTCTTCATGGGCACTATGCAAGCAAACAACTCGCTATAAAAACTTGCCTTTCCTCCTCCCCTCCAGAAAAAACTTGAAAGTTAAAAAGTTTAAACATTCGCAATGAAATTTAATCCTGATGGGCGAGTCGAGTGATTGCGAAATCCCGTGAATTAAGACAATAATCGTTCACTTACTGCTCATTTTTTCGCGCATGTCACGCACACGTCATGCATCGCAGACCACGATAGCCTGTTCCAGGCTCTCAGATATTTGGGGCGAGCGAAACGAGCGAAGAACGTGGGAAGAAAATCGCGCGGGGACTGGGGACCTCTCTTTCCCTTCCCCAGGCCCGCTAAATTTTCTCCGCTTGTTCTCGCGCTCTCGCCCCAAATAGCTGAGAGCCTGGAACAGGCTAAGACCACGAAGGTAAACAAACATGGCATCGAGCCAGTGTTTGATCCTCCCTCGGGCAAAGGGTCGCTTTGCGTCCGTAGCCTCCATCAGGAAAAGACAATTAAGTTCAATGCGCTGTAAAAGAATTAATGCTAGTAGAGAAAATACGAGTTTAACAGACGTCCATGAGGCGAAACCGGGTGAACGCGAGCGCGAGGATACAGAAATTACTTGGGAGGACGGACGGCGAGTTATTGAGCTGGGAGTGTTAGCGAAATGTCTTGAGGCCGGTAGTGTCACAGGCAGCCCAGGCGTGGTATGTGAGACATCACACATCACGGCAAAATGGCGTTTAAACCAGCCAGGAAACACCAAGGGACACTGGAGTAAAGGTAAGAATGCTTTGTTTTGAATTAATTTTTTTTTCCTCGACAAATCAGTCCGACGATAATATCTATAATACGGTTCATTTGTAGACACAGCTACAACTCGACTCATTCCTGAGCAATTTTCATGTGCAAATAACCCTAAATGTGGCTTTGGACTGCACAAGAAACTTGAAGAAACCATACAATAAACATAAATACGATCTTATTTTGACATAATCTAGACATATACCTCAAATATCTACAGCTTCAAATCCGTAAATTACCTGATGTCTCACATACCACACCTGGGCTGCCTGTGGGATTACCGATTAAAATTGGCCACAGGTTAAGACATGTTTTCCGTATTATGTGATTTTCTTCAAAAGTTATATTCCAGAGTATTATAATGCCAAAAGAGGTGTCTTTAATGAAAAAACAAAACTGAATAGTTTACTAGACGAACTTCCGTCAGAATCATGTGTTGATATTAATTACTCTAATGACATGCCAAGCCATAAATTTCACCACTCCTTAATTTTTTTTAAATAAAACTGAGCTTTTTCTACACAAAACACTGAATAAAATATAATTGCACTATATTATAATTTGTGAGTCATCATTTTGTTTATACAATTTTGCAGATAATGGCGGCCTCAAAGGAAAAGAGACGGGAAAAATAATTGGTGTTGGAACTCGAGTAACAGCTTTTGGGACATGTGACACTGCTGCATCGAGCCAAAAAGAACAAAAAAACATGACTGTGGGGTGAACTGGGGTGGGTCATCAAAAGGAATGGAACCAAATCTGGCAGTGGAAATGTGAACACTGTAAAAGATGACAATTTTGTATTTACCACTTTGATTTGAGATGATGATACCACCACAATGGTTAATGTGCGTCAGAATGTTTCACCTGTTGTTGAGAAGTGGAGTGGCATAAATCATGCAAAGATAAGATTAGGATCAAGGCTTTACAACCTTCAAAAACTGCACAAAGCACTTACTACTACTGTAATAAAGTACCTACAGAAATGCTTCGCGTATGCCCTCTGTCAAAACAAAGTCAAGCCAGAAGAAATCCGTATGGCAATAGAGAGCATCATGCCGTATGCCTTCGGAGAACATGAATCCTGTGGATCATAGTGTGGATTCCTCACTGATCCAGACACCTATAAACACAAGTCCCTACCAAAAGGTTAAGACTTAAAAGGCGAGGCGGTACGAGAAGATCTCACAGTTATCTTTTCGTCATTTGCGAAGAATGCAGAGAAGCTGGCCCCCTGTGGCAGTACATTGTCAAATGTGTCTTTTAACAATACTGTAGCAAGTAAAGCACCAAAAGCCAGGCATTACAGTGGTTCACAAAGTCTCGATTTTCGTGTGAAAGCAGCCACTGTCAAAAAATTGTGGGCCACGATTACATTCCATTGGTAAGTTTTAATTCCTCTTTACATCTTACTCCCAAAGCCACGTAAAGGAAAAATAAAACATTTTGGCCACCTCTTAATTTTATGGACAGCAAAGTAACTGATTTACTATACTTGTGATCAATATGGCATTTACTTTTGAATAAAGCTTTAAAACAGTTAATAATGTTATATTTATATACCACACATCACCGTAGTCTCAGGCGGTTAACAGTTGTTCGGGGTGAGATCGGACATCAGTTATGTAATATTGCTGTTCAACATATAGACACAAGTGTTTTTTCTTTTGAAAGAACTTTTAAAATTAAGTTAGAAAAGTTAGTCTCACATGCAGTATCCCGTTCCCCCTTCACATTTAGCGACAATTAAGAGGCTGTCTCTGTAAAAACCATCCACTCAATTTCGCATCAAAAATAATTTCGCCTGAAACTCTGGTAACTGAAAGACTTTACTAAGGTTAGAATATAAACAGATTTGGTTTGAATCGAAATGGTTTTTCGGTGGCGTTAGGAGCCTTAAAATATTTCGCCCGGTCAGCATTTTTCTTAACGCTGTAAAGTATTTAATTCGCATCATCCAGCAATGAATCTTACGTCATTTCACTTATTAACTCTTGCAGTTTTCCGAGAGACAAACACATTTTCGCTTGCTTTATGTTTCAAGACTAAATCAAGCATATTACTAAACACTGTCAATCGCCTTCGAACGATGGCCGGAAATAGCCTTGCGTCAAGAGCCAATTTTGAACGTTTGGGACCTAGTTGAATACTCTAGTCTACACAGTCGAAAAGGGTAGTTCTTTATCGGCGAAAATATGCAAAAACCCCCGTATGTTTTTAGTATTTCAAAAGTTATGGCCGTTTGTATCAACACATGTACGAGCATTTGCGACTTTCAGACCTATCACAAAATCGACCTATCTCGGGGAGATTTTGTCATAAGTACAGCTTACCTGCTTCACAACTCGGGTTTATTTCCACGTTCAGCCATTTTCCAAGCCTTAACATCATTGAATTGAATGGTAGTTCTAGTAAATAGGTGGTTATTGCGCTCGAAACTTGAGCACGGCGTCTTGTCAGTAGCCTCCTTCGCAGACGTCTTTGGGCTCGTCACGCGTTCCTTGCCCACGAACGTCTGCTGAACTGAACTGCCACTTCCGTTCGTCGGCGGTTAGCCTTTGTTTTGAAGAAACCAATAAAGAGTTGCGTAAGAATGGAGATCGACACCCGATTCACTCGCATCGTCTGTGAAAATAATCCAGGGGTCGAAGTCCTACTTTCCATAGATTGGAAAACGAACTATGATTGGCTAACCGCCGCGAACGGAAGTGGTAGTTCAGTTCAGCAGACGTTCGTGGGCACGGAACGCCTGACGAGCCCAAAGACGTCTGCAAAGGAGGCTATCTTGTCAGTTACAAGCGAATGAACTAAGCTCGATTTCCGATAAACATTCCATTGAAACATCTTTTCAGGGCTGGGTTTCTTCGTGAATCAGTCGATTAACTATTAAAATCTTGTATTAACGAGAAAATCGTGATTTGAAGGCTTAAATATTTTGAAGAAACTCTCACCATTTATACATCCAGTAGGAATGCGGAATCCGGAATCCAGGAATGCAGGAATCCGGGAATCCAGAATCTAGAAACTGAAGTGAGAAATCAGCTCACATGGAGGAGAATATTTGACACCAAATGCCTCTGTTCAAATTATCAAGCTGCTCTTTAGCAATCTCAACAATGTCTTTCAAGATGATATGGAAAATTGGTGTCCATAGCAAAATGTTGCTGTCATTAGCAAAATGTTGTTTGTATATATGAACAAAGGGGGTTTGTTTCTAAGAATCTGTGGTGCCGCGTCGGTGTGGGAGTGAAACACGAAACTTTGGTTTGTCAACGGAGTTGACAATGTAAATTGACCAGCGTAAAGGGATTAAAAGAGCTAACGTCTCTAGCGCTAGCCTTTCATCAGAACGAAGGGCTCTGACAAAAGGCTAACGCTGGAAATGTCAGTTTTTTAATCTCTTTACGGTGGTCAATTTATATTGTCAAATCTGTTGATAAACCAAATTATCATGTTTTTTATGCGTTGCGCTGTAACTATCGCCATCATGTATGAAGCACGTGATTTTGTTTATTTATTT
>JAEMWC010000042.1:1780000-1785000 GCA_016490735.1 Pachyseris speciosa | reverse complement strand
AAGTGAATAAAGGGGATTAGTTTCTAAAGAAACTGTGGTGCTCCGTCGGTGGGGAAGTGAAACACGAAAATTTGGTTTCGCTCCGACGAAGGGCTAACGCTCGAAACGTCAGCTAATCGAATCCCTGTACGGTGGTCAATTTACATTATCAACTCCGTTTATAAACCAAATTTTCGTATTGAATACAAGCATTGGTAGACGCCCAATTGGTGTCCCATGCAGATACAGGCATTGCACTAAATGGAGAATTTATTATCTCATTTTTAAATACCCTTAAAGAATAGAATACTAATTTTATTATCCACCAGGATCTACGGGAGGATTGTTTTCGTTTCTCTTTTTATTAACAAAGCGGTCTTAAGATTTGTTTGTAAACCTCCTTCGCAACAGCTACGTTCCCGCGCAAAGTTGACAGGCTTTATTGGTACGTGCAAGTAGCAAGAAGCCCATAATCACCATGAAGGATAATCGTCCTGTTGTTTACTGCTCTGGACTTGTTACCCTTGCATCCACGCCTTGTTTTCCTCCAGCTTGATTTTGTGTAACGTAGAGAAAGAGACGCAGATCATTGAGAAACACAGGAAATAGGATACCGAAAGAACATTCTTGGTAATGAATATAGATTAAAATTGAGTTAACGCAATACGTAGTAAGTTAAAAAAAGCCAGAGCAGAAAGTGTTTGTTTTCTTTATTTTTCTTTTTTTCGTAACTAACCCATCACAACCATAATATGAACAGCTCTTGATACTTTTTTTGGACATTTTTGGCTGTTTCCCGCAATGTATGATCATAGATGTTTATTTCAGATTCTGACAGTTGGATGTAAATACGAGCAGTAAAAAATAATCAATAATTTCTACCAAAATTGAAAAAGGGAAAGTTTATGTCTTCGTCGGAGACCAAATAATAATTTAGAACTTATATAGCGCATTTTCCATGTGTATATGATCAAATGCGCTTTACAAGCAGATGAAATTGGAATTTGGAAATGTTGGTTTTTGTGGAGAGGGGAAAACCGGAGAACCCGGAGAAAAACCTCTCGGCGCAGAGAAGAGAACCAACAACAAACTCAACCCACATATGACGTCGAGTCCGGGAATCGAACCCTGGCCACATTGGTGGAAGGCGAGTGCTCTCACCACTGCGCCATCCCTGCTCCCCACAAATGCAGCGTTCGTGTAAAAATGTTTGGTTTGTTTGTTTGTTTGTTTGTTTCTTTTTTGTATTTTTGTGCCTGTTTAGTTTTGGTCTGAAAAGACCATGTCCAAATGTAAGAAATTTGTATACGCGACTAGGAATATGTTGACTGGCCGCAAGTATCAAGCGTTGAAATTTAGCTTCAACTTTAATTTTCATTTTTGTTTTGCTTTTCGACCACTTTAGTTGCGAGCACACTGTACATATTTGCGATTACGATAATTCCGTGCTTATCTGTAACACTTTAATTTAATTTTAAAGCACCCGCAGACAATATTGTTGGTTTCGCGTGCCGAAAATGAAACTTCTTTCATTTAATCGGGTGCGAATTGAGTACTTTCTTCTCGTTTCCTCATTACCTTTGAGACCAATTCTGGATGCGCACCGACGTATTTATTTACTGGGATTTCGATAATTCGGTGCTTGTCTATAACACTCGGCTTTAATTTAATTTAAACCCCCGGCTGGCGACATTGTTGGTTTCGCGTGCCGAAATCGGGCTTTGAATTAAAAAAGGAGAACTGTTGCTTCCTGAAACCGTCATTCTAATTTTACTTGTAAATATTCTGCTTGATAAAAAGACAGGGTCGAAAAGATGCCTCAGATGCATTATGGTTCTGGTTGCCAGCTACTTATGAAAAGACAACTGAAGTGAAAGCCGTAACATGACAGGCAAAAGAGGGACCGATCTTTACCTGGGAATACAGTTCATATCTACAATATTTACAATTGTCCACACTTACGAGATCCCATTGGGACACGTTTACCAAAAATATTGTTAATTTCTCTTCACATAACAGGGCTAACTGTATTTCTAGCCTTGAGTTCTTATTTCTTCTCGCCAGAATGCATGGGTACTGGTATGAGCAACGCGGACGCAAGTTATGCCCTATGTCATGTCCCTGTTTGTCACAGATCCATAGTCCCTCAAGTTGGTCCGCGGAAAGAACATGTGACAAACCCGACCTGTTCAGGATTAACTCATATTCTTTCAGGACTTTACTGATAAGGTGGCTGAGGTACCACGTTTTTAACTGGTGATCGATAAATGATCCTCCTCTGCTCTCAAATAAACACATGTTTTTCATTGCTTCACCTCATGTTTATGGCTTGTTCAGAAACACGCAAGCGGATTTACTCGCGATGTTCTTAAGCGGACCTCTGAGAAATCAGCGTCAAACCGATACTCCATCTTTGAGTGATCTAAATTTTGGTTCATTTATTCAAAATTTAAACCTGTAAAACACGATTTTCGCCTTAATACAAGATTTGGATAGTTAATTGTCTGACTCACTAAAAACCCAGGTCGGAATTTTCATTCATAATATACAAAACGGGAACATTTTGCTATTGACGCCAATTCTCCATATCATCTTGAAAGACATTTGTTGAGATTGCTAAAGAGCAGTTCGATAATCTATGTGAGCTCTTTCTGATTTCTGCACTCCAGGTTCTAGATTCCGGATTCCTGAATTTCGATTTCTGGATTCTTGCTTTTCGGTAAACCCCTCGTGTTCCAACGATCTACTGGATGTAAATGCTGGGAGTTTCTTCAAAATATTTAAGCCTTCAAATCACGATTTTCTCCTTAATGCAAGATTTGGATAGTTAATTGACTGATTCACGAAGAAACCCAGCCCTGAAAAGATGTTTCAATGGAATGTTTATCGGAAAATGTGGCCGTGGAATCGAGCTTAATAGTTCAATCGCTTCTATAAACTGACAAGAAAATCGACAAACGCCGTGCTCAAGTTTCGAGCGCAATAACCACCTATTTACTGGAACTGCCATTCAATTCAATGATGTTAAGGCTTGGAAAATGGCTGAAGGTGGAAATAAACCCGAGTTGTGAAGCAGGTAAGCTGTACTTATGACAAAATCTCCCCGAGTTAGGTCGATTTTGTAATAGGCCTGAAAGTCGCAAATGCTCGTACATGTGTTGATACAAACGGCCATAACTTTTGAAATACTGAAAACGTACAGGGGCTTTTGCATATTTCCGCCGATAAAGGACTACACTTTTCGGCTGTTTAGACTAGAGTGTTCAACTAGGTCCCAAAAGTTCAAAATTAGCTCTTGACGCAAGGCTATTTCCGGCCATCGTTCGAAGGCGATTGACAGTGTTTAGTAATATGCTTGATTTAGTCTTGAAACATAAAGCAAGCGAAAATGTGTTTGTCTCTCGGAAAACTGCAAGAGTTAATAAGTGAAATGACGTAAGATTCATTGCTGGATGATGCGAATCAAATATTTTACAGCGCCACGAAAAATGTCAATTTTATGCCGGCTTTTCGGAGACGTTGCGACGGGCGCTGACCGGGCGAAATATTTTACTCCTAACGCCACCGAAAAACCATTTCGATTCTAACCTTAGTAAAATCTTTCAGTTACCAGAGTTTCAGGCGAAATTATTTTTGATGCGAAATTGAGTGGATGGTTTTTACAGAGACAGCCTCTTAATACAAATAGACATATGTAGATTTATATTTGTAACAGTTCCGTCTTACCGTAAGGTAACATACCTTTTCATTAATGTACTTTTCCGACATGTTGTATTTGGCTGCCATATACCTGTAATTTACTTTTCTCTCTATTTTTGTTTTACTAGTTGTATTTTAACATGTAGCATGTTATGTTTAGTCCAAGTTGTTTCTTTCTCTTTTAGGCCCGGTTTAAACGTTGCATTTTACAAGCGCCAAATCAAATTGCCGAATTAAGTGCATGTACAATGCGACGTTTAAATCAATTAAATTCGGCAGATTTGTATTAAACGCGAGTTCAGTCGAATATTCGACTGATCCAGTCGAATATGCGACTGAAGTTCGACAGTTGATTTAAACGCCGCATTTTACACGTGCCGAATCTAATTAATAAATTATGTTTCATTACATTTTACCCATAACCCCACAGTTTTATGCTACATGACATGCGCAAAGAAAACTGGCGGGAAGTAATCGCGGGTGTAAGAAAACAATATGGCGGTTATCGGAGATAGTATGTGTGGTTCGTGCTTCAGGGGAACCCAACGACAAGTTTCGGTAGATATCTGTTCGGTGGAGGGTAATTCGCCTTGCGTTTTCGGCGTCGATGAAAGAGTGCACTCGGATTTTCGTAACTAAAACGTTGCCTAAAAGATTCGCAATTGCATGTGACTGGTCGTAGCTCCTGAGGTTTTCGGAAAGGTCAAAATTGCTGTTTTTGGCAGTCAAAAACGTCAGCTATAGCATTTTCGGAAAGAAAGTAGTTCCCTAGAAAGTTCGTGGAAAGGTCATTTCAGCTCGCATTTTCTCAAAGGAAGATTTTGTTCCCTAACATTTTCGGACAATTAAAATTTCAGCTAGGCAAGCCGAACAGATGAACTTCTTCTAGCTTATGAAAACATCGGTTTAAACAGACTTCAAACACCATAAGGTACTTAAAAATGGCTTACTACGGCTTTTGGTTGATTTAGCTCGTTGGGTGCCCCTGGTGCTGCTCAGTTCTCTCCAACAAAGTATGCATGTTTGACATGCAGAAATTTGTTTTTGTATAAGATGCTCTGTTTTTGAAGAAGACTAGGAAACACCGGGTTGGAAGGCAGGACGAAGTCTAGCTCGTTGCGAAGCTTGTTTTCCGGAGAAGATGGAGAACGAAGTCAATGAACGAGAATTTGATCAGGAAAGTGAAACGAATATCAGTGTCTGGGAATGAAGCTGTCACTGGCACTCGGCAATTAAATTCGGCACAATTAAATGCGACGTTTAAATAAAATGCCGAACTTTTTTAATTCAAGCCTTCTTAAATAAGTATTTGATCGGCGCAT
>JAEMWC010000042.1:1755000-1775000 GCA_016490735.1 Pachyseris speciosa | reverse complement strand
GTAAGATGATTGTTATTTATATCCATTCGAGAGAAAAAGACAAGTTTCATTCCTGAACAAAAGTAACAACGATTAAACCAAATGTTAAGCTTCTATTTATTTAATTTACCTCACAGTCCTGCGCTGTGTTGTAGAGGTTTCTACCACTTGAAAATACGTAAGCTTCAGTAAAGTAAAAATAGCATCCGCAAAAATAGCAAACGGTTTGTCCAAAGAAAGAGCTTCTTCCACAGAGTTTGAGCTACTCATTCCTGCCATTAATACCGGTGAACTGTTAAGTGACTTTTCTTGGTGAGATGCAAGATGCCGCGGTGAAGTGAAAGCCCTTGAAACGTTGAATTATACTGTTTTCAACCGCACAATCGATCCAAGTTTTCCTGAGAAAAATCTTTCGTCCTTCCTTTAATCACTTGAAAATTCACCTTCGGAGTATCTTTTGACAAGTTCTTGATTTTTATGCGAAAGACAAACTTCGATCGAAGATGAAGTTGTTTTGCTCAAAATAAAGAAACCAACTGAATGTGAAATTACGAGCCGCAGAAAGCGCGCGAAAAATTTAAAAGCCTCGATTTGGTTTGGGTGTCCCACACCTGGCTTGAGCCTGCGATCCAATCGAAAGCAAGTACCTGGTCAGCGGTCAACTTCAAAAAAACAGCTGACCTCGATGAGGTCTTAACTTGAGCCCGCGATATGGTCACGTGACACTGGTCAGCGGATACCTTGTTTTGACAGGTGTCAATTGGCTGTAAGATGGAAGTCCAGTAAGTCCAGTATCAAAGGCGTACGCTCTAATGTAGCTGGTCAGCTGGGCCAGGTGGAGTATAGCCGCCATGTTGGATTATTATGATTATTATTAGGATATTATTAATTATTGGGCGACTCCGTCGTCGTCGTGCGTACGCGCCCACGAGCAATACCGCAAGCCATTTTTACCATGAGAAAAGCAGTTGACGGGTTTCTATAGGTATGGTGCTCCGCTTGGCGGCCCTTCGGGCCGCCGGAGCTCCGCTATAATATAATACAATGAAAGGCCCTTATTTACAGGGAAAAAGGCAAATAAAATGACTAATAAAATCTGTAAAAAAGAATTCTTAATCTCTTTGAACTTCTCAAATCATTGTGATTAGCAATAATACGGGACACATACATACATACATTTATTGAACACATCCCCATCTGAGGCTTTTCAGTGATCAAGTAAGATTACAGATAATAAAAAAAACTAAAAAAAATATTATATGCATTTAAATTACATTAAAATAACTAACTACATACGATACAGCTCCTCATATACAATATAAATTATTTGACCAGAAATGAAATCATTGTTGACATAAAATTCGTTCAGAAGTTGAGTTTTCAAGGCTCTTTTGAAGATAGCGGGATTTTTGCATAATTTTTGTTAAAAAAGGGGGGTTAGATAGGCCTGCGCGACTCCCACTCACGTGTTTTTAGCCTCGAAGCTATATTTTTGCTCTAACGAGTATGTCTTTCAGGGAACGCCCTCTCTTGTAGGATATAAGTGGTGGTTCCTTAAATATTTCTCTGAGCGTCGGTTGTTTCTCAATAAAATGCCATTTGCTTATGAGGATTTCTTTTAAGTTTGGCACTGATGGGTAATATTGCGTTAAAAACGGCAAGATTCGTTTGTTTTCTTTCTCTTTTTGTCGGAGGGCTTGTTTCCTGTTTTGAAACTTTACTTCTGAGAGGTTTCTTTGGATAAAGGCTTTAGGGTAACCTCTATCAACAAGGTGTGTTTTGAAGAGTTTGTCCTCAGAAGTCTTAAAGCCTCTCCTTTCACAAATCCCCTCCTAACACCGGGTGGGTGACAGGATGTTCGCACATCAAGAACTGATGTTGTTTTGAATCTTGCGCCTTTGTATTTGATGGTGTCCAAGAACGTTATTTCAGTTGCGGAAACTTCAACCGTGAATTTAATTGTAGGGTGGTGTTTGTTTGCTTTCTCAATGAACTGTGTTATATCTCCTCTGTTTGTGTTCCAGAGGGAGAAAATGTCGTCTATGTAGCGTTTCCAAACGAGCGGTTTTAATCACGCTTTGGCTTATAATTTCTGTTTCGACTTTTGCCATGAAGATATTGGCGAAGGCCACAGCCATTTTCACCCCATAGTAGTTCCATGTGTTTGGAGATAATCTCGTCCATTAAATTGGAACGAATTTTCTTGTAAAATAAGCCTTAGCGCTTCTTGAAGCTGTTGAGTAGGAATAGGAGGTTTGTTTTATGGAATGCATCATATATGCTGCCCATATTGTTCGGATTCCTTCCTCCTGTGGTATATTTGTATATAAGCTCGTTACGTCCATTGAAACAGGGATAGTCCCCTTTGGGACTTTTGTTCTCTCTATGAAGTTGATAAAATCAGTGGTGTCTTTCAGATATGACTTCTGCTGTTTTGCTATAGGCTGCAGAAGTCTGTCAACAAATGTTGATAGTTTCTCTGTAGGGTCATCGCACCCTGATATTATTGGTCTCCCGACTGGTATTGGTTTGTGAATTTTTGTCAGGGTGTAGAAAACCGGAATTCGAGGCGGGTTTGGTGCTTCACAAAACCATTTTGTAGTTGTTTCGTCTATGTGGTTTTTGTGGTAGAGTTCATTACTAGTTGTCGGGGTTTGCGGCTTGTCTCATCTACCATTGGTTTTTCAAGTGACCTGTAGTGTTCAGTGTTATCTAGTTGAATTTGACCCTCTTTGATTTTGTCTTGTGTGTTGAACACAACAGTGGTCGTCCCTTTATCTGCCTTTTTAAGGTTGATTTAATGCCTTAAGTGCCCTTTGTTCGGCTGGTGGCAGATTACTTTTTGGTTTTGTGAGTTTGGTTTCCACTAGTTTAACCTTAACCTCTTCTAGATAGCTCTCTAGGGCGATTGATGGTTGTATTGGTGGTTTCCATGTGGATTTAACGTGGAATGGATGTGGTTCTTTTTCCTGCCCGTGAAAAATGTATCGTAGTCTCATTCTTCTTGCGAAGCTATCAAAGTCACGCAATAGTTGCCGTTGTATTTGCTCCTCGTTAGTCACGGGTGTGGGAGTAAATTTCAGCCCTTTTGCCAGAAGGTTAATCTGGTCATTGGTGAGATCTTTATTAGAGAGGTTTTTCATGTGGTTTTTGTTTTTTTCAAGCCTCGCGTTTATATTTCTTTTGTTTTTGATTTGTTTGCGGTCTTTCCGCTTTCTGTTCGACAGTTGTTTGGTTAGAGGTTTCCGTTTGGCCCTGTCATTAGGGACTTTAAGCATCGACGACGGGAACGGCAACGGCGACGGAAAAACCAAGAAAATACTGAGGAGAGCACGCGGTTGTGGAGTGAAATTGGAAACAGTTAAGCAGCCGCCGAAGACGCCAACTTCTCTCGAAATATTCCTTCGCGTTCAGCCATTTTAATGATGATATGACCGATGTAGATTTTTTACTGTTGTACAAACTGAATACGTCAACAAATCAGTGCTGGAGAACGACAAGTGTTTATCGGAGATTAGATATCACATCTTTAGCCGAGGTAATGTAATAAAATAAAATAAAAATAAAAAATCACCAATATATTACCTAGAAGTAGCGACTAGATTAACATGAACTCAATAGAAATGTTCTGCATCGAAGGCCGAGATTTGCGAGAAACGCTTTAGCAGTACGAGCATGCATGTCAATTTCCATATCTTTACATCTAGGAATTTGAACTGAAAACTACGATATGATAGAGAATTTTGGACGTTAGTTTTGAGCAACACTGATGACTAGTTATTTTTCTCGGCCAGGTTTAGTGTAAATTAACAGCTCTAGTATGTCTTATTTTGAATGCGAAAAAGTAATGTTAGAGAGAACTGTCGATAAACAGTGTGAGACTCGCAAATCATTTCTAATTTCGGGGGCATCGGTGCTAGCTTTTTGTTTTGAAACAGCCGACTGATGAATTTTTTTAAGCTTATAGTTTGGGGAAGAAAATCAGGCAACAACTCAATGATTCAATTCCTTGGTATCTTAAGGTATCAATCCATATTAAAATTATCAATTTGGGGGCAAAGATAGAGCTAAAATATGTGAAATGCTACTCACGTTTTCACTCAACGCCAAACTAAGCTTTCTCACGTCGGGCCCCGAAGCAGAACGTCAAAATATTTCATAATAAAGGGATTAGTTTCTAAAGAAACTGTGGTGCTGCGTCGGTGGGGGAGTGAAACACGAAAATTTGGTTTATCAACAGAGTTGATAATGTAAATTGACCACCGTACAGGGATTCGATTAGCTGACGTTTCGAGCGTTAGCCCTTCGTCGGAGCGAATCGAGGAATTGTGGGTTGTGTATGGTTTATATACAGGAAATGGAGCTACGCTATTGGTGGTAACATGGTAACGTGAAAAACATGAATAAATTAATTGAATGAAAAGCGCTCGTTGACACCGTGGGGATTAAGAGTGCCAATTTGAAAGATCAGTTTTTGTTCGAGATTTTTACGGCTTTCCGTGGTACCTTGATGTAGGGAAAGGCCGGAGATCGACATGTGTTGTTTGGAATGGTTAGGGAGATTAAAATGGAATGGAATGGTTAGGGAGATTAAAATGCAAAGCGCATTCAAAACGACTGAACAACCTGGCACTTTTAAATGCGCGCGCTCGCGATGCAAAACTTGTCCTTTCATTCAAAACACTGACAAAATATCGGGCCATAAGCGATCTGTTAAGATCACTGATCGTTTCACGTGTACCTCCGCAAATGTTATCTATTGCATAACCTGCACATTATGCAAAAAGTTATACATCGGCGAAACAGGAAGACGACTAGGTGACCGATTCCGAGAACATCTTCGTGATGTTGAGAAAGATGACAAAGACGTATCTAAACCTGTCGCTCGGCATTTTAATCTCCCTAACCATTCCAAACAACACATGTCGATCTCCGGCCTTTCCCTACATCAAGGTACCACGGAAAGCCGTAAAAATCTCGAGCAAAAAACTGATCTTTCAAATTGGCACTCTTAATCCCCACGGTGTCAACGAGCGCTTTTCATTCAATTAATTTATTCATGTTTTTCACGTTACCATGTTACCACCAATAGCGTAGCTCCATTTCCTGTATATAAACCATACACAACCCACAATTCCTCGATTCGCTCCGACGAAGGGCTAACGCTCGAAACGTCAGCTAATCGAATCCCTGTACTGTGGTCAATTTACATTATCAACTCTGTTGATAAACCAAATTTTCGTCAAAATATTTCGCACCAGACATGCGCAATACGACATTTGGGTTTTCCCTCAGAGTCTCACGTCCCCGTTGCCGTTCCCGTTGTCGATGCTTAAAGTCTCTAATTATCTAGTGACTCAGTGAACAGGCATTTGTACTGTTTAAATTGTTTATTATCCTTGCCTTTTACAGTTGACATTTGATCGCTAAACTCGGCTATTTTCTTTTCTAGGTTTTCTGCATCCCCGGGTGTGAACTTGTGACAGTGACCTACTGTAACTTTATCCTGTATATCTTGAACCACTTTTGCTTGTCCCAAGGAGGTGCAGGATAATAAGACTCCACTTTATATATGAAATTTAAATAAAACTTCAGTGATGTAAAGAAATAGTGGAATAATTCAGTGTCGGAAATATGTACACATCAGTATGAATAAAAGAGCAGGAAGTCGTCTCGTGATATGAACTTGAAATATCATTTACAAAGTCTCAATAGCATTGGAGTGATTTTGGGTAAAGTAGGGGTAGGGGTTTTGTAAGTAGGGTTGTGTCAGTCGAAATCCTTTACAACTTTCTGCATTCCTGAAAAACCAAAAGACCAAATTATATATATAGATATATTTTTATGTAAGAATTTCTACTTCTCCATATCATCAATACTGGATTGCATTAGTTGATACATAAGCTTAAGCAGAAAATTGTAATCAAGCAAAGTGTGGGCATTACCATTTACAATATTTGGAAATCTGCTCCACAGACCGATTCACAGATTTGGCTGGCATATTTTAAAATTGGAACTGATAATCTTTCACCGGAAGTGTACAGACTGAACAAAACATTGATGGGGGTTAATAATTTCAGCAATCCTTTTAGAATTCAAGGAAAACATCAAATACTAAACTGCAAAATAGTAATACACTCCCACTTATTGGCATCCTTTAAACGGGCTCCCTCTAAAATCTCGACTTTTTTGTTTTGTATTAAAAAGCCCATGAAACATCAACAAAGCATGCCAGCTAAAGGCGCAAGAATGGAACGTGAAAGCGTGTGACGTGACATCATGGGATAGCTTTGGACCCAGGTCTTCTCGGAAATGTCACACAATGACGTGACAGTGCGAATAGACAATCGCTTTGAGAACTTCGCAGCGATTTTACTCTCTTGAATGCTTGGTGACCCCATTTTTCTTTCCGTAGATCACTTCCTTTCCTGATTTTGTCCATTTTAACAAAAAAAAAAAAAAAAAAACTGTACGTGAGAAGTTAATAATAATATATCACATTTATATTGCGCATTTTCTATGCAATATTCAAATGCGCATTACAACACTGGCCGGGGGACTTTGCCAGACTGCTTATAACGCAGTTTGCAATTAATGAAGATGAGTTATGAGTGCCCCCGTAATGTAAATATCAAATTAAGACAGACAGTAGGGGTGGTCACTGCCAGAGTTTTGTTGCGTCCCTAGTGGTTCTTTTACGTCCCACAGAATCAGAGAATTATGAAGAGTTGTGAGACGGGGCCTACGGTTTATCGTCCTTATCCGAGAAGACTAGAAAGTCTAACCGTTTGTAGATGTCATTACAAAGGCAGCACTTTCTCCTCAATTATTTAAAGACCCTGAGTGTTGGTCCGGCCGGGGTCCGAACCCACGACCTCCCGCACGGTAGTCCGGTGCTCTACCACTGAGCTAACCGGTCGGCGGTAAAAAACTTACAAATATTAAAGTTACAAATATTTCGCCTTTTATGTTCTCGTGCGACCGAAGTTTTTTTTTTCTTAGACTAATATGTATCGTTTTTCAAGGTCTATTTCACCTCAGAAAAAGATATCAGCTGCAAAAGGTTATTTAGTTATATTAATAACGGAGCTCCAGCGGCCCGCAGGGCCGCCAAGCGGAGCACCATGCCTATAGAAACCCGTCAACTGTTTTTCTCAAGGTAATCATGGCTAGCGGTATTGCTCGTGGGCGCGACCGCACGACGACGACGACGACGACGACGACGGAGTTGCACAATAATTAATAATATCCTAATAATAATCATAATAATCCATTATGGTGGCCATACTCTAAGCCATACTCCACCTGGCCCAGCTGACCAGCTAATTTACAGCGTACGTCTTTGATACTGGACATCCATCTTATAGCCAATTGACACCTGTCAAAACAAGGTATCCGCTGACCAGTTTCACGTGACCAGATCGCGGGCTCAAGTTAAGACCTCATCGAGGTCAGCTGATTTTTTGAAGTTGACCGCTGACCAGGTACTTGCTTTCGATTGGATCACGGGCTCAAGCAGGTGTGGGACACCCAAAACAAAACGAGGCTTAACTTTTCGCGCGCTTTTTGCGGCTCGTAATTTCATATTCAGTTGGTTTCTTCATTTTGAGCAAAACAACTTCATCTTCTTCGATCGAAGTTTGTGTTTTAATTCACGTTAAAAGCATAAAAATCAACAACTTGTCAAAAGGTACTCTGGAAGGTGAATTTTCAAGTGCTAAAAGGAAGATCGAAATATTTTTCTCAGGAAAAGCTTCAAGCTTGGATCGATTGTGTGGTTGAAAACAAAATAATTCAACGCAACAACGGCTTTCACTTTACCGCGGCATCTTTAATACACCTCACCACTGAAAGGTCACCGTTAACAGTTCACCGGCATTAATGGGAGGAACGAGTACCTCAAACTCTGTGGAAGAAGCCCTTTCTTTGGACAAACCATTTGCTATTTTTGCGGATGCTTGTTTTTACTTTACTGAAGCTTACGTATTTTCAAGGTAGAAACCTCTACAACACAGGACGGTGAGGTAAATTAAATAAATTGAAGCTTATCATTTGATTTAATCGTTGTTACTTTTGTTCAGGAATGAAACTTGTATTTTTCTCTCGACTGGATATAAGTAAATAACAATCATCTGTACTCGTTTTAGACGTAAAGACATAGTTGAATTGTTTGTTTGTTTTGTCACGTTGTTTGTTTTCAAGCGAACGAGTGTTTTTACTTTGCTTGGCTGACTGTTTTTCGGCCTCGGTGCCTCAAGAGCGTTAAGAAACTTTTGCCCTTATCTTATTAACACGTAATCGCAACGAGTCCTCGTAAAATTAAGGATTAAAGCCCCGACTAAATTAAACGATCACACATTTTCATCCAGCATCGTCAGTTGTCAAACATAACGTTGGGTGGCTAAACGCAGAAACAATGTTTGACCAAACACTAGATAGCGTGAGTCCACAGAACGATTTTTTGCGTATTATCGCTGAAATTTCGACTTTATGCCGTTCATTTGGCTGCTTTTTACCGGCTGTGCACGTTTCGTTGGTTGGGGTGGCTATCAAACATTTCTTCGTAACGCACAATGTTGGATGAAAAGCCATTTAAGATCATGGATGGAAAGCAATTTAATGTTGACAGGGGTCAAACACGATGCTGGATGAAAATGTTTGATCGTTTTTTGATTGTTTAATTTTTTTTCGAACAAACATACGCTTCGTGTATTGTTTTCTTGTAATGTTTCGAGGTTTTGAACCGCGGTCAATTCCTGTTGACTGCTCTAAAAATAAAATATTGGCGCAAGTAAAGCCATGCGAAGTTGCTCAATACCAGTAAAGAAAAATAATAATCGTGGAGCTCCGCTTTTAGTCTTGGCTAAATCTATATATTAGTTATGTCGAATTGAGTACGTTTACCGGATCTAAATTTCACTAATGTAGCTTTTTTTTTTATTTTGTTATTGCTTACAGTTGTAAGCTAAGATCGTCTTAAAATAACGCAAGCTTCCAAAGATGCACCTTATCTCGAAAACGAGCACAGTGACCTCCCATTTTTCTTTTTTTTTTTTGCCTTTTTGGAAAAAGCAGATCATTAGCTTTCTGCGTGGCAAGTTTAAAAAATAATCTGTACGTGGGAACATTTTGGGCGCAAACGTCCTTAAAGAAACATTTGTCCGGATAAGAATGTTGCATATGCCTGAAATCAAACAAGTTCAATTTTCGCCCAGAGTATACCTACGAGACGGCGAAGCAAGCTTAGTTTAGTTTATTCTTTTTTGCACTGTTTACAAGCCAGCGAATTTTCGAGTCCCTTTGAACCAGTTTGTTGAATACATAAACAAATTTCGCTAAAGTTGCTTGGAATACAATGAATCGATCAATTAAAGATAAAGCACGGAAAAATTCACATTCAAACCTGTATTTTTTTTGCAAGGTGGATAAAGCGCTGAAATATTTCGGAGAAAGTCAACAATTCTTGTGATGATTCGCAGTGATTAAAAAAGCACCAAAACCCAGCAAAACCACAATCTGTCCTCTAAGTCGGATTTCTTCGTTATGAACCAACTGATTTCCACTGTTTAAGCTGTCGAGTGTTCCTTAGAAATTGTTCTTTCTTGTTTTATAAAGCTGTGTTTTCCTTTTGAGAACGGCACACTGCTATCTTGAACTGATTCACTGTGAAATAAAGGGGATTAGTTTCTAAAGAAACTGTGGTGCTGCGTCGGTGGGGAGTGAAACACGAAAATTTGGTTTATCAACGGACTTGATAATGTAAATTGACCACCGTACAGGGATTCGATTACTGTACGGTGGTCAATTTATATTATGTTGATAAACCAAATTTTCACTGTGAAATACATGTGCTAAAATGGGTAGTACGTCATGTAATACTACGTATATTGTCCCGGTTTCATTCCCTGCTTCGTAACTTCGTTGCTTTTGCACCTTGTTATCCCTGTTACCGTGTACCCCTGTTACCTTGATATCCCTGTTACCTTGTTACATCTGTTACCTTGCTACCTTGTTACCTTGTTATCTCTGTTATCTTGTTACCGTTACCTTGTAATATACGTAGTCTTACATGAAGTACCACCTCCCATTTTTCAGCCCACAGTTATAAGTCGTTCATTGCGCTTAAGCGCATTCACGACTTAAAAATGAGTGAATGCATATTTCAAAAAAACTTCCAAAGTGAAAATTCCCACGGCTGCTTCGCAGCTATGGAGCCAGAAGGTAATTGTAATACTGCAAAAGCGGAATATCGCTTCAATTCTACTTACACGTAATAAAGCTCGACATTCTACCATTTCTTTGTCTCACTAGCACTGCCTCCTGTTGTTTGTCGCGAATCATATCTGCACATGTGTCAGAATTGCATGCAGTTGAAGTGTGTTCTGCGAGCAATTTAGTCAATTTCATGTTTTCGTTTGATGTTATTTGTATAGATAATCACATGATTTCGAGTGCAATTTGGAATAAATAAGCACGAGTAAATTTTTTCGAAGACTCACAACATGTGATTACTTATTAATAATATACATGAAAAAATTGCGAGATAGCTTCTTAATTTTGCAGAAGCAACGCAACGCAGGTGAATCAAAACAACAGTTTTCTCTCTATGTTCTTAAAGTGTTTTTTTAGCTGTAAAAACCGGCTAAACAATTACAGGCTACAGCTATAAGGCTACTTTGTTTGCCAAGTGTGTATCAAGCGCTGTAATCATTACCTTCAGGCTTTCTAGTTCGTAATCTTCGCCTTGTTTGTCCTTGTTTGTTTGTTTATCTCGGCGTAAAATCACTCCAGTGTAGCGTTGAATTCAACGGACTCGTAATTCCAATTACGTCGGTATTTCCCTTCTCTGGACACCACTGTTTCCAAACAGACAGCCAAAAAACAATGCTTTTCACAGCTTTTTCTCCTTTTTAGAGTTGTTTTGCAGCTTCTCTGCTGTTATTGCGGTCACGAAAGAAAACCAGCTCAAAATGCCAGCCATTGTTTTTGCTCGCAGGAGTCGTTCGCAGCTCTTCAGACTTTGCGCCATTCAAAGGCCGCGTTTGATTGGCTCAATTTCAGTTCCTTTGTTTATTAACCAATCAGAATCGTCTGTTGTTTACCTCTTTTTTACCACTGAATTACCTTTTTTCTGCACCGTGTTTCCTAAAAACTGCATTTCTCTTAGCCAATCAGAATTGAGAAATTTTTTCATGTATATTATTAGACAAAAAAATGTTTAGTCATGCCAAAAGTTGTGGAGAAATTGTTTTAAGTTAGCCCAAACGTTTGCAGGCAAAACAGTAGAAAAAACAACTGTGGACTGAATCTACAGTGGTGAACTCAACTCGGCGAGTGGGCTGCAAATTAAACAAGGCTACGGTAGGTGCACGCACTTGCAATTGACCTGCTCCCAACGTCAGTGGCTTCATAGCTCAGTTAATTGGTTAGAGCATCGCACCGGTATCGCGAGGTCACGGGTTCGAACCCCGTTGAAGTGCTAAATTTTTTTCAGGCTTCTTTTCGCAATTGCATAAATTGCGTTCACAACTGCGAGGATCATACTCCGTTTGAAAATAATAATAATAATTATTATTATTATTATTATGTTAAAAGTTATAACAAAAAACAAACAAACAAACAAACAAAAACAAAAACAAAAAAAACAGTTACACATACATAAAGATATCGACATTACATTAGCCTGAGAGGAAAATAGGAAAGAGATTCTTAACAGGTCAAAGAGAAAGCAAACTAGTTAAAATGCAAATATCAGCTAGAAAGGTCAATATAGCGCATGTCAACATTCGTCTCCTCAGTTTCAAGAATCTCCAAAAGGAGGTGAGGCTCTCAAAGTTTACGTCTTGAAAAAGCTAAAGACTGGTACCAGACACATTAAAATGATCAGGAATGAAATTTCTCATATCTATATTGCTAAAAAATAAAAATATCGCTCAATGCGATTGCATTTTATTTGGTGCCAAAGAAGTCTCACTTCCCTCCTGGGGATTGGATACCTCAAAGAGGAAAATTCAACCCTAACTTCTTAGGTAGCTTTTTAATAAGAAAATATTTATCAGTTTCTTAATGAAAAAGTCCAACACTTCTACAATTACCTGAGTTAGGAACATAAAGACGATATCAAATTCCCTTATACATTTAAGATAAGAAGGCAATTAAAAATCTTTGTTGCAGTAAACGGTATATATTTACAGCTTTGGATTTAGGTAAAAATTGCAGTGTGACAATAGTGATCACGATAGGCCTTCATAATATATTTGACACAATAAGGGAAAATGCACGCACAGAAAATGAAAGCCCTTATTACGTCGGTGTTGTATAACTCAAGAAGCTATAGTTGCTAACTCTTCATATACTTGTCTCGTGCTCTCCAAACCTCCCGCCTGCATCCATTTAACAATTATCCTGCGAAATCGCGCGGAATATCGCCTGACACTTGGCCGACGAGGCCATAGGCCGTAGGCGTATAGCAACGATACTTGAGGGTCTAAAATCTGTGAGAATGAATATATGAAATTCATACATTTGATCTGCGAATTATAGCCGGAATGAACATGTAAATGATCATCGCAGTTATGAACACTTTTTAAGCAGTAGTGAAAATAAGGCCTGGATTTTTTTTCAGGCTTTATTTTCACTACTGATTAAGAAGTGTTTATACTGACTGCGAACTGAACGTTCGACAAATTTTAGTTCAGCGATGTGTCTTACTGTTCGTCGTGTTTCAGAATTTCTGCGAGGAAGGGTTGGCTCTAAATAATACTCAAAGAGACAAATTTTACTATTCGGTACAGCTGGCTTGACAGATGTTTGAACATGTGGTAACTGAATTGCTTTTTTCATACGCATATTATGTAAGATGATCAAGATAGGAAACATCCCTTTGAATTTTGTTTTCGGCACGTACATTGTGCCTGTTTACAGAATTAAAGTTTACTCCACGAAACGGCTCTTGGTAGACGGACATAATACCAAATATATCATCTAGCCGATATCATTGATATTGACCTTAAAAAGTAGTAGTGAAATTAACATTTGTGGGGCGTTTTCATGAAATTGCTAAGATTACGATTGTAGTTGCGATGATCCCCTATTCCTTTATATCTTTATTTTGCAATGTTAACAGATGATTAAGAGCTGATAGATCAAGTCATAACTCTATAAAAAGTCTCCTTGTGCAAGACATGTCAGAAGAAAGGAGACTTGTTTAGCAAAACTTCCTGTTAGTGAATACGAGAAGGTCTCGCGTGCAACAAATTGTTCTTGACAATTTATTCCTACCCGAGCAGCTGCTTTGTCATTTTTTGAACAAACTTATCAGGCAAAACGTGCTCATCGCTGCTTCGGTGCGTCGGAAAAGTGTTAATACAGTTAATATTCTTCTGGGTCCAGTGTTCTCTTTATGGTAACAAATGGATTATTTTTCGAAGACATGAAAGCCAACAGAAAGTTCTCAAAAAAGCTGACCAACAGAAACAGTGATAGCCGTGTACCACAGCAATTTGACGGTTGCAAAGAGCGTTAAATACTGAGATTCATGATATCACTCATAACTGAATTTTTTTCCATGACTTCGATAACGAAAACAGTACAACTAACTGCCACAGAGCCATCCTTGCGAAAACTATCTGATCATAAGTGTCTCAGTTTTCAAAATCTTAAAACAACCGAGAGAGAAAACTTCTTAAGCCGGTTACAGACAAGCATGCCAAGTTTTCCTTGACAAGTTTTGACTTGACAAACTTTATTTGCTGGTGTGTAAAGAAAAACTTATCAAGTTTTTCCTTGACAAGTGCACTTGTTCAAAAACTGGCATGTTAATTTTTGAACAAGTGCACTTGTCAAGGAAAAACTTGACACATTGCAGAACGTGCTCGTCTGTACGGGTCAGCAAGGAAAACGTGTCAAGAAAATTGTCGTCCGCTGTGTAATTGAATTGCTGGCTACAGTGCGGTGAGGGTAAAAGGAGGAATGAGTTTGCGGAATGGCATGTCGCATGACTTGCGGAATGGCATAATTACGCAGAATGTAATATATGCAGAGTGACCCGAAGAAATGAATTAACTGAAAGTGCGCCCTTTCCTCTCTGTAGTTAATATAATTCTACAGTCAATAATCTTGGAACACGCGATTATTGATCGTGTCTGACAGCCTAACTTACAGTGAACAATCGCAAGCTAGTTGTCGAACTAAGTCACAACAAAATATTGAAAATAAATTGGTCAGAATTTGACCGAGAAATATTTCAGTGTTGAGTACTGTTCTCTGGTCGAAACTCTTGTGATTGCGTTTTTAATACATTCAGATGGTGACTTTATAAAATCGGATAGGGCAGAGTTTGTTGACAGTCTGTTCATGTTTTTAGGTGAAACGAGAATTGTAAAAGCAGGTAGTGAGAATAAATGAATTGAATCGAAGTGACTAAAAGGAATCTTTCGTGAGTTTGACTGTACCCCACAAGTTCGGTGCATCTCCACGGGGCTTGCTTTGATTTATATATTTTACAAATGGACCTACCCTTGAGGTGATTAAACTTTCTCTTGAGTCAGCTGTTGAGTTTGCTTTTACAGGATTAGTCAGTTCAGGAATTATATTTTTCCCTTTTTTTGCTCTTCCACGAGGCGACAACGCGAGCGCTGAGTTCACCGATTATTCATATGGTATAAACATCATATCAAGGCATCGCGACCGATGTGAAACTCTTGTAAAGTTCTGAAAACCATAATATAAGCTCTACGAGGCTCCGTTCCTAAATCTCGTACAGTCAACCCCGGTCAGAAGCGTATACTCTTCAGCCCCGGTAAAATAAAATTTTATTTAAGCCATTTGAAACCGGCCAAATGGATATTATATAGTTTGACCTACACCACGCTGTGAAATTGACAAGGTGCTGAAGATAACAAAAAAATTGAAAGCCCGTTTGATCGCAGCCGAACGATTCTTTCTTAAATACCACAAACCGGGACCACAATTGCGCAGCAAATATCATTCGCGAACAAACTAATAATCCTCAAGAGTTTAAAAGTGTAATGTTTATACCAAAGCAAGCCCGGTAGAAAGTAGTGCTTAATTTTGAAATGTTCCTCCTCATGTCGGCCGCCGGCCGGTCAAAATCAAATTCAAAAGAAATTTAATCACCTCAAGGATTCATTTGTAAAATAATTATATCAGCACAAGCCCTGTGGAGAGCAGTGCTCAAAACTGGAATATTTCTCGGTCAAATCCTGGCCAATTCGTCTTCAACATTTCGTTGTCACCGAGTTCGGCAACTAGCTTGCGATAGGCTGTAGAATAATGAACTCTTTTTTGTCGAGCGTTTTTAACATGAGCCTCTGGCTCGGAAGATTGTGCAAACACTTCCCACGTTCTTTGACATTAAATAAACTATTACTATTAACTATTACTCTTTTCAGTTGAATTAATTTCTTCGGGTCATTCTGCATATATTACATTCTGCATAATTATGCCATTCCGCAAGTCATGCCACATGCCATTCCGCAAACTCATTCCTCCCTTTACCCTCACCGGCTACAGTGAATATTTGTCAAAGAAAACTTGTCGTTCGTAGGCCGGTTACAGACGAGCAAGTTTTCCTTGACAAGTGTCATTGACAAATTTTATTTGCTCATATTTATGAACGACAAATTTTCTTTGACAAGTTTTGCCCTCACAAGTTTTATTTGCTGGTGTGAACGAACGAACAAGTTTTCTTTGGCAAGTATTCACTGTAGCCAGCAATTCAGTTACACAGCGGACAACATTTTATTTGACAAGTTTTCCTTGTCGATCCGTGCAGACGAGCAAGTTCTGCAATGTGTCAAGTTTTTCCTTGACAAGTGCACTTGTTCAAAAACTAGCATGCTAGTTTTTGAACAAGTGCACTCGTCAAGGAAAACCTTGACCATTTTTTCTTTACACACCAGCAAATAAAGTTTTTCAAGTCAAAACTTGTCAAGGAAAACTTGCTCGTCTGTAACCGGCTTAAACGTGAGCAAATTAAAATTGTCAATGACACTTGTCAAAGAAAACTTGATCGTTTGTAACCAGCTTTAATTACCTATATTGCTAAAAACAAAATTGTCAATTTACTAGCTCAGCAATGCGACTCCATTTCATTTGTCCTGTCTCCATGTTCATCCCCCATGTATGAGGACAATTCAACACTAACTTGTTCAGTGGCTTTTGATAATAATTTCGCACTTCCGTAATGAACGTAGCCCCATCCTCATTGTAGATTCAAATAAACTTTGAAGCTTTTCTCCTTAACGACAATCATTAACGTCAGCTGCGTTAAGCATTAAGATGTGACTTCAATTGCCTCAAAGATAAGGAGACAATTCCAATTCTTTGTTGACTCAAACGTAAATGGTATTCATTTACAGCTCTCGATTCAATCATCAGTTAGTTTCCATACACACATATAGAATTTGTATCAGACATATGTTTATTACGTCATGGAGGCTGTACTGACGTTATATCACCCACGTATTGCCCACGTATCACAAGAACTTCCTCGTTGTGATCTAAAGAACGTCCTCGTAGTGAAAGAATTAAAACTATGGCTAGTGGCAGTTTTCGATCTCTTGGCGTTAGAATTATATTGCACGATGGAAGCTCGTCGTTAACCTGATACGAAGAAACCCAGAAATAACCTGGCTTAATCGCGGGAACAAACCTTCTTCCTTCTTTTACCGTGGAAATTCCTTGCTTCTGCTAACCGTTTCCCCTTGAAAGCTTGATTGGATTCCAGACCGATTCTTCACGTTGCACCATTGAAGAACACGCCTGTTGTTGGCAGTAACGAGTGATATATTCTGAAATTAGTCATTCAAGATACTCATATCACAGCTATGGATCTATTCAGGTAACGAGGTGAACAGTGAAAACAGATGAACGTTTCTTGGTGAATAAAAAGTATATCACGGCGGATCATCCAACTACGCTATTAAGAATCATACTTTTGCAAGCAGAGCGGACCTAACTCAAACTTACCCTTTGAGAACAGAGCTTGGACAGTGCCCTGTAGTGTTTGTCCTTACTGTTCAGTTGCAAACGTTGTACATAATGAAACCAACTGAAGAAGTTAATTCATCGTACCTCTTCAACGGCGTCATGAACGCTTTTTTATCTTACACAGGCATCATGCTGAATATTGTAACAATTCACGCCATCAGAAAAACTCCGTCGCTATCAAAGACTTTAAAGGCATTGCTGCTTAACCTGGCTTTTGCTGATCTTGGCGTTGGTTTGATGGCTGCGCCTTTGCACGTTGCAATTCGTGCTATGCTAATAACACAAAATACCGAAAACTGTAATCCAGCTTATGACAGAACAATCACCGCTTATCGATTCACGTCGAATTTGTTCACTTTTGCGTCTTATATCCTCGTCACAGTTTTAATTGCAGACAGATTCTTGAGTATCCATTGTTCTCTCAGATACCAGCAACTTGTAACTCGTAAGCGTGTTTTCGTTGTGGTGGTGTCAATATGGGTGGTCAGCGCTATTTTTCCGGTACTTAGGACTTTACTCTCCGCAGCTATTGTGTTTGCGATTTTCCTTATTGTTGATTTCGTCTGTGTAACTACAGTGATATTCTTAAGCTACAAGACATATTCGGCAGCAAGGGGACAAATAATCCAAATACAGGCCATGGAACTCACTGTACCACAAGCTTCCCGGAATGGCGATCCGGTGAATGTTGCGAGGCTACGAAAGTTTGCAATGGCAGCAGTCTACGTAAGCCTTGTGTTTTTGGTTTGTACTGTGCCGAACATTTGTATTTTATTAACTAGGGTGATAAACTCTAAACCAATTCATATCATCATCCATCGCTACACGATAACGCTGGTGTTTGCTAACTCATCGTTAAACCCTTTGATCTACTGCTGGAAGATGAGAAACATTCGACAAACTCTCATGAACATCCTGCGAAGCGCTTGTTCACCTCAACACTGAAGAAAGCTAAAAAACGAAATAATTACTCAGCCCTGCAAATAACTAAAACAGCCCTTAGTGTTTTCTTATATATTACACGATAGTTCGAATTTAATCTGGACAGAACAATTCGCTCTGCTAAGGGCGGGTGAGACGATTTGATTTGGAAAACGGGTCTTGACCAGCGAGAATGATCGCTGCAGCGTCATATACCAGTATGCTGAGGAAAAAATATCCGAAGTAGCGACAAGGCACTGTAAATAGTGAGCAGCAGTACCTATAGCTCTAAATATTGGGACATATTTGTCGCAATGAAAATTCCAGCAAAACCTAAATCCAAAAAATCCAAACCTATGTTATTTTGGGCAATCGGAAGAGAAGAAGTTTACTATCTGTTATCGCTCTCGCACGTCTACAGTGAAGAACGATTTTACTGTATGGCTAGACACTTTAGAAAAACATGTCACGACAACAAGAGCGTAAAAGCTGAAGACATGGAGGGTGCTGTGAAATGTTTGGAGGAAATTATGTGCTTCGCGATGTATTATTCAGTAGGATACTCTCGGTTTGGTTTTGAAGAAAATTTATGCGAGGACAGGCTGGTTCCAAATAAGGTTCGACGCATCTGTCTCGTCAGTTTTATCAATCGGTAATTGCGCCTATATTTGGTGATCGCAACAGGAATATTCCTTTATTACTTAATTAGCTCGCAAGAGATGTTTGCTAGGCGGATATCGATACTAACACCGAATAGGCAATATGTATATTGCCTTTTCCCTGAAAAACACCGATTCTCGTAAGTCGGATTTGTTTCTGTATCTTTCGAATGAGGTATGTTTTTTTCTTATAGGATTATTTCGCAGCTTTCTGCAGAAAATCAAATTTTTGCAGCCAACCCACTTCATCGAGACAGGGAAAAATTATCAAAAGACTGCCAAACACTGTTAACCGGCGACATTATGAGATGCTCTAGCGTAATTTGATGGAAGCTCAGTAGTTATTGTGATATGTAACTACAAGCGATCAAACAAATCGAAGTAGCTATAGCTGGAGTATTTTACTGACCCAAACAGACGCCGTAAAACTTAAAAAAATGATACAAACAGAAAACACTAATGAGATGACGATCGAACGAATTGCGATGTCATAAATAAAATCGAATATGGAATTAATACAAAACAAAGAAAGGCAGAAAAACAAAAACAAAAAATATATATATATATATAGAATTCTGACCTTGCTAGCCTTGGAACCACAGACCAAACAGCAGAAAACGCTAAACCAGCGCTAAATTCCAAAATCGTACTGAGCAATAAATCTTGCTACCGACCACGCTACCGCGAAACTACTAAAATCACGTACCTAAAATGGCGCGAAAATCACGGCGGAGGCTGGGCAAGCTACAAAAAACTTGCTACAGTTACAGTGATATATCACAATTTACAAATATCGCTGACAATTTTTGTAAAACAAAGCAGTGATCACTAAATGGCGATTAATTGAGGAGCTGATATGAGATTAGTGGTTGGTTGATGTCACTCCCAGGGAGCTACCCTTTCGAAAAAAATAGAAAAAAAAAGGCTCTTTATAAACAGAAAGCTTTTCATATTTATCTTTTCTTCCACAGCATTAACATTTTAGCAAAGAACTGACCGGATCTAGTAGCCCCCAGCTGCGGTGGTGTTTTAGAAATTTTCATAAGGCGGAAAACTGAACTCTAAGTGCGTTCCTGTTTTTAAGTAATGTATAAAATATGAGCGGGAGACCTTTATGGGCTTTTAAAACGGCGAGCTTGCGGTTCCATAAAGGCCGGACGCGAATATTTTATCTTACTTGTGAAATGAAACAATAGACTTTGTTTGTCATGTTAATCTGTGGAGATCTATATCAAAGTTAATGCATACCAATTAGCTAAGCAGGACTCTTTTATCAAACTTAATGCAGCAGTTGATTTGCATTGGGGTTTAGTAGAACTGATGTTGTGTTTTTTAACTTTGCCTTTTCTACTGCTTTTTAGTCCCAATGGATCTCGTTATTTAATAGCAGGGTTCTCTTGCATCATTTATAGTCAACAGTTCAATGTA